>LOEQ01001580.1:82862-102259 GCA_001685075.1 Bramus lutescens
TATCTATCATCTATCTATCTATCATCTATCTATCTATCATCTATCATCTATCTACCTACCGACCTACCTACCTACTTACCTTTATCCTTTTGTTGGACTGGGAATTAAATTTCAATATATAATTTTGGAGTGGATACAACATTCCAACCACTGCAAGACCTGTCTTTATAAAAGAAAATACATGTCTACTTTGTTTAAAGTGCTAATAATCTGACAGCTATCAAATCCTTCACCAGATATCAGTATAAAATCTAATATTGAACATTTCTTCAACCATGGTTATAAATGTGTGACCACTCAGCCCTACCTCAAATTGATCAGTTTTTGATTGGTACTTTTGTGTGTTTATGCTTGGTCAAATTCAGCAATGATCAGTGCAGTATCCAAACACTTGGTTGTGCATCTTGTAGGGAACTGGAGTGTTGTTTACATAATCACGTGATGGAAACCTTTCACTGATGTTTTTTAGCTATCAAATACGTAGCCTGTGTAGACAGTTTCCCACTTGGCCCAAAATTGTTCTGCATTGCTGTTGTCTTTCACTTGACCTCCAGTCAGTCATTTTGTTGTCTATATAGGCTCTATTTTTTAATGGGTATAATGACCAATTATATAGGAATTCTGTATGTGACAACAGATACTTAAAATATTCATGATCACCTTTAAGTTTGTTCAGTTATGAGCTGCATCCCATCCTGGTATTTTTATATTAAAAGGCAAGGCTTCTCCTTTGCTATTATTTAAGTTCACACAATTTTTTCTTTACATCAAAATATGGGAAAGAGCCAGCCATAAAATATCTACATGTTTTGTCCCTAGGTGCTGCTGTTTTGAGAATTCCTGTTCTATATGGGGAAGTTGAAAAGCTTGAAGAAAGTGCTGTGACTGTTATGTTCGACAAGGTGCAATTCAGCAACAAGTCAGCCAACATGGACCACTGGCAGCAGAGGTTCCCCACACACGTGAAGGATGTAGCCAGTGTATGCCGGCAGCTGGCAGAGAAGAGGATGCTGGTGAGTCTTGGGAAAGATGGGGCCAGACTTCTGTCTTAGTGAAAGTTCTGCTTTGGTGTTTGGCCTTCCATGGGTGTACACAGATTCTCACAGACTGAAAGCTAAACATGGTTTTTAAAAATAAGAACTCAACAAAAGCAGTTTCTACAGAGTAGAGGTTGTGTTCATGAAGTCTGTAGTGTGCAAGAGATCTGTCCCTGTCTTCCTCGTTCTGGGAGTAAAGACCCAGTGGACTAGCCACATCCAGTGAGAGGTATTTTTTTTAATTTATTGCATATGTGTGTGTCTTCATGAACTTATATAAACCACATGCATGCAAGTGTCCAAGGCAACCAGACCAGAGGTCATTGGATCCCCTGGGAACAGAACCCAAATCCTCTCAAGGAAAAAATAAGCACTCTTAACCACTGAACCATCTTTCCACCCTAGAATGAAAATAAATTTTAAGCATTTGGGGAAGTTGGCATTAAAATAAAATATCCATAAGAAGACTGGATACAGTTTCGATTACAAGTAATGCTGGCCACAGCATGACTACATTTTTTTAGTATATGAAAATTATACTGGTATAAGCAGACTTTCCTTTCCCACCCACCAGTTTCCAAATAACCGACATGGAGATTTAACATTATTTATTTATAAATGCTTGGGCACTAGCTTAGGCTTGTTTTTAGCTAGCTCTTAATGACTTAAATTAACCCATTTCTATTAATCTGTGTGCTGCCCAAGGCTTGTTTACCTCTTGTACTTACTTCCAATCCTGCTTGCTCTACATATCATGGCATCTCCTCAGACTCTCCCCGCTTCCTCCTAATGTTCTCCCTGCCCTGAAACCCTGTGGCCATCGACCAGTCAGCTCTTTATTAACCAACAAGAGTAGTGCATATTTACAATCTTCAAAAAGAGTATTCCACAGCATACTAGTATTTACTGTAGGTAAACTAAAAGTTTCTTCATACAGGTGAAGACAGGTACTAACACCAGAGACTGTCCTTTGACCTTCACATACATGCTGTGGCATGCACACCTGAGTTCACACACAAACAGTTAATTCTGTATAAGAAGCTTTTGGAAATCTGTTAGGGGGGAGAAAGCCTGAGCAAGACTGAAAATAATAGCACGGCATCGTTAAGTGTATTTAACTAGTTCATCTCTTAGGTTTCTTGAGGCGACCAGTTTATTGTCCAGAGTGGCCTTGAATCACTGTGTAACTTAGGCTGCCCTTGCAATTCAAGCCTGTCTTTCTGCCTCATCTTTCCCAAATGCTAGGATTACTAGCATGTGTCACTGTGCTTGTCAGGTTCATTTTAAAGTGGTTTCATAACTGATCTTGGTGGTGCATACTTGTAATACCAGCATTTGAGATAATACCAGTAAAACAGCAGGGTCAAGTGGATCCCTATGAATTCTAGGCCCACCGTGTTCATATAGTGAGCCAAGGCTAAGAAGCAAAACCAAAACTTTCTGTTTTGCTTAAAACAAAAAGAGTGAGGCCAAGAATGTGGTTCAGACCATAAAGTGCTTGTCCAGCATGCAAAAAGCCTTGTATTAAATCATAGGACCTCATAAAGCCAACATGATGGTGCATGCCTGTAATCCCTGAGCTTGGAAGATTCAGACTGGAGGTGAGCCTCTGCTAGATGCTGATTTTGAGGACAACCTAGACTGTGAAGTCATGTCTCAAAACTGGTTTGTTTTTATTTTAACTTAAAATAATTTAAAATGTTAATAAAAGTTAGTCACTGTCTAAATTGGAGCCACTTGTGTTTTTATTTCAAAAAGTTATTTCCATAAATTGCTTTTAGTGTTGGATTATTTGTAGATATTTGATTTCAGGTATTTTAAAGAGAATATTTCAAAAAAGGTAGGTTTGCTTTCATTCTTGGACCTTTAAAATTAAATTTCTTGTCCAACTTTACCATTGATTTTCTTTTTTCTTCTTTCTCTCTCCCCTCTGTATCTTTCTCTCTTCCCTTGTGTTTGTTATTAGGATCCATCCATTAGGGGAACCTTTCACTGGTCTGGCAATGAGCAGATGACCAAGTACGAAATGGCGTGTGCGATTGCAGATGCCTTCAACCTCCCTAGCAGTCACTTAAGACCTGTAAGTCTGCTGATTGACACCTCCCTCCTGACCTCCTAAGGCCGCTATATGTTATTAATAGCATTTTTCTGTTTGGGATAATTAATCAAGGTGAACTTAATTTGGATCTTGGCAGTGTGACTGTAAATTATCCCTAAAGAAGTCAGAGTATTNGGGTGGGGTACTTGTACTTACTGCAGAACCCAACAACTGAGTCAATCCACATGACCGAAGGAGAGAACTGACTCCCACTGTCTTCTGGCCTCCACATGATCATATACTCCCATGTGCATACGCACACACAGACATACACACTTTTTTGTCTTCTTTTTCAAGATAGAGTCTTACTATGTAGCTGTGACTGTCCTGGAACTCACTCCATTCTGGGATTAAAGGTGTGTGTTACCACCACCTGGCTGATTTTTTTTTTTCTAAGTATTCTCTTGATGGCAGCATGTTTATTTTTCTGTATCTGTATAAGATCAGGTCTTTTTTCACTAAGGGAAAGCCAAAATAGAGTTATCAAGTCTCAGGATGTTACTTCTTTACGCATGATTTCTTTTTGTTTTTCTTTAAAGATTACTGACAGCCCCGTCATAGGAGCACAACGCCCCAAAAATGCTCAGCTCGACTGCTCCAAATTGGAGACTTTGGGCATTGGCCAGCGGACGCCATTTCGAATTGGAATCAAAGACTCGCTCTGGCCTTTCCTCATCGACAAGAGATGGAGACAGACTGTCTTTCATTAGCTTATGTGCTGTGTATTTTTTAAATGAAAAGTATAGTATGTGGCACTTTTCAAGAATAAAAGAAATAGTTTTGTATGAGTACTCCTTAATTGTGACTTATGATCCTTCAGGTAAATGATGCTGTTGCACTAGGGGAACGTCAGAGAGACTGAGGGCAGCCATGCTTTGTTTGCAGTCATGACTTTGAGTTCACCTTGCGCTTCAAGTAATATAAATTATGATTCTTAATGTCAGAGAGCTGGGATGAAACAGACTGTTAGACTCTGGATGAAATGCATTATCCATTCCTGTAACTCCATTTTTGTTTGTGGACCTTTGTATAGTGACAGTTTCAGCGTGGGTAGGATCTGATGAAAATCATCGCTGCTCATTGTTTGCTTTGCTTGAGCCCAGATCAAAATGCTTGAAGAAAAGGAAACTTTATTTTTGCAACTTTAAGTATGGTTTTTACGCTTGATTCTTAATGTGTTGTGTATATCAGAACTGTATAGCCTGACACCTCACCTGCATAGCACTATTTGGCAGACACTTGAGAGAGTGTGTGTGTGTGTTTTTTTAATATAAATACATATCTGTCTCTTTCACTCTCACCAAGTGATATTTCACACATGTGCTTATAATAATGAGCCTTGTTTGTCTTTTGATCACTTATGAATAACAATAAATTCTGCTGGCATGTAACACTTTGGTTTCTCTTTTATTTAAAAATATGTAATGTTTTAATTCTGAGAATCTCAGTGTATTTTGGTCATATTCACCCTTACATCCCAAGCTCCTATATCTATCCCTGCTCCCTTAATATTTTGTTGTTGTTTCCTTTTGTTTTTAAGAACACTGACTCATGGGTGGAGGCACCCACTTGAGATGGTTGACCCACCAGGGACCACACTCTTCAGCTGTCTTCCACTCCCAGAATTGGTTTCTCTTTGTTTCTTTTTAAATTGTAAGTACTGCTAGGCATGGTGATACACATCATTTATTCTGTAAGAACCAGGTAGATCTCTGCTTTTGAGGCCAGCCTGGTCTAAATAGCAAGTATCAGGCCACACAGGGCTACATAGTGAGACAATATAAGGACTGACTGTAAATCAATTACTCTCTTTAGTTTTCAGATTAGACACTTAGAATTTCTGCTATGTAATGTCAGCATGCAGGGGGGTGTAAGGTAACCCTTATACTTGATCTAGAAGTATTTTTGTACCAACTGATTAGAAACAACTCCATAGTCTTGTTACGTTTTATTTAAAATTTACCTAGGATTTGGGAATTAGAATGGACCTTGTTTGGATCATTTGATTATAGCAATCACCAGACTGCATTAGGTTTTGGAATTTACTGGGTTATTGCTGATACCATCTTAAACCATTGTTGATGAGCTGAATATACAAAATTAAAGCCTGCTAGCTGAGCATGATGGTACATTTCTGTATTCCCAGCATGGGAAACTGAGACAGGAGGATTACTGTGAGTTCAAGGACAGCCTGTGTTACAAAGCAAGCAAAAACTAAAAAGTGAAATTAAGGATTTAGAGGTTTTCTTCAAATTGCTGTATTTTCTGATCTTTCTTTTTTAAAAAGTGTTTTACTTGCATATATGTGGGATTCCTGGTGCCAGATAAGGACATCAGATCCTCTGGAACTGAAGTTGAAGACCTGTGAGGCACTATGTGGGTGCTGGGAATAGAACCTGCTCTGCAAGAGCAACCAGTGCTCTTAACCCTTGAACCATCTCTCTCCAGGCCCATAATTGTTACACTTCACACCATGCAAAATGTAAGTTTGTGTGGACTGCCATCTTCTCATTCTTTAGTAAAGAGCCAATAACATAGGCCAGCATGACACACACAGGCCCGTCATCCTATATTGACCAGCCGCACAGTACATATTTTCTGAAGGGCTTCTTTGAACTTAGATTTTTGTGCCACTTACCCTGAATGTTAAGTCTGTTTTTAAGTTTTTGAGTGTGCTTTGCTGAACTCAAGCTCAAGATCCTTCTGCCTCAACCTTACCAGTGCTGGGATTTATAGGTACATCACAACAGTTGAGAAAGTATTCTCCTACCATTGTCCTACTTCCTTGGAAGGCCACCATGGAATTTGCTACCCCTCTGGGCAGAATTTGTCCATGTGTATATTTCGGGTGTATTTGACACCCTAATCACAGCAGGAAAGGGTTCTGTTGGAGCTTCAGTCCCTTTGAGAGTTAAGTGAATGAAATAAAACCTGTATCACAAGTACTGGGGAAACATCAGGAACATACATTTACAAATATCTTCACTTATCCAAATGCATTTGGGGCCAGGTGCCATGCTTGTTACCATTGATATTACCTTCATTTTTAGTTGAAAGAAAGGAGTTCTATAATAAGACTGCCAGTGGGTTTTGTTGTCTTTCTGTCATTTTAAAAATATTCCTAAAAGGGGGAAGACAGGAGAGATGGTTCTGCCATTAAGAGCACTTTCTGCTCTTACATGAGATTCGGATTTGGTTCCCAGCACTATCTGCAATTCCCCTTCCACGGGCCTTGATGCCTTCTGGCCCCACAGGAACCTGCACTCGTGCGCATACCCACACACATAGATACACATAAATCCTTCCCCTGGATTTTCTGCCATGAGCATACATAGATAGTTCTGGAAATACACTTAAACAGATTTTAAAGAGAAATTATTCTGTCTGGTGCTTTGCCAACTGGCTTCTGAAAGCTTGTTTCTGTATTTTAACCACATAAATGTCAACATAATTGGATTTAAGGTTCTATAGTTATCCTTGGAAATTATTCTGTACAAGTTTATGCTTTTTGTTGATGTTTGGTTTGGTATTTTGAAACAGGGTTTCTCTGTGTACCTTTGGAGCCTGTCCTGGAACTTGCCCTGTAGACCAGGCTGGCCACAAACTCACAGATTCACCCACCTCTGCCTCCTGAGTGCTGGGATTAAAGCTGTGCCACCACCGCCTGGCAAGTTTATGTGTTTTGACAAAAAGATGGCCATGAAGTTGCTTATCCCTCCCAAGAGTTGTTTTCCTCTTTATTGCCCACTCAATTCTATTTTATAGTATACATATATACTACATATCACTGAGCAATTTTAATTTTCCCCCAGTTTGTTAATAGATTTGTTTTATGTTTGTTTGTTTGTTTGTTTGTTTTTCGAGACAGGGTTTCTCTGTGTAACAGTCCTAGCTGTCCTGGAACTCGCTCTGTAGACCAGGCTGGCCTCGAACTCCAGAGATCCTCCTTCCTACCTGTGCCTCCCGAATGATGAGATGAAAGGCGTGTGCCACCACCACCTGGTTGTTAATAGATTTTTTTAATTAAAATTTTTTTTGAAACAATCTTTTCTCATTTTACATGCCTATCCCAGTTCCTACTCCCTCCCCTCCTCNCCTTCTCCCCACTCCAGACCCCCATCCACTCCTCAAAGAGGGTAAGGCTTCCCAAGAGGAGTCAATGAAGTCTGACACATCACTTTAAGGAAGGACTGTGGCCCTACCCTCTGTATCTAGGCTTAGCTAGGTATCCCTCCAAAAAGAATGGGCTTCAAAATGCCAGTTCAAGCGCTAGGGATAAATACTGGTCTTACTGCCAGTGGCCCCACACTGTCCATGCCACATGACCGTCATCCACATTTGCTGGGCCTAGTTTGGTCCTATGTAGGCTCCCCTGCTATCAGTCCAAAGTCAGTGAGCTCTCACAGGCTCAAGTCATCTGCCTCTGTAGGTTTCCCCATCATGGTCTTGACCCCTTTGCTCATATTTTGCTCCCTCTCGTGTTAGTCTCCTGAAGCTCTGTCCAGTGCTTCGCTGTGGATCTCTGCATCTGTTTCCAACAGTTATTGGAAGAAGGTTCTATGATGACAATTAAGGTAGTCATCAATCTGATTACAGGGAAAGGCAAGGTCGGGAACCCTCTTCACTATTGCTTAGGGTCTTAATTGGGATCATTGCTGTGGATTCCTGAGAATTTCCCTTGTGCCAGGATTCTTGCTAGCCCCATAATGGCTCCCTCAATCATGATATCTCTTTTTTTGCTCTCCCTCTCTGTCCTTCCAACATCTCAACAATCCCATTCCTTCATGTTCTCCTCCTTCCCCTTCTCCCCTCTCCCTCCACTCTCAATTTTTTCAGGAGATCTTGTCTATTTCCCCTCCCCAGGGAGACCCATGTATGTCTCTCTTAGGGTTCTCCCTGTTACCTAGCTTCTCTGGGGTTGTGGACTATAGGCTGGTTATCCTTTGCTTTACATCTAATATCCACTTATGAGCGAATACATACCATGTTTGTCTTTCTGGGTCTGGGTTAACACACTCAGGATGGTTATTTCTAGTTCCATCCATTTGCAATGCAAATTTACCACCGAGTAAATTTTTACTCCATTGTGTAAATGTACTACATTTTCTTTATCCATTTTTTTTGCTTGAGGGGCATCTAGGTTGCTTCCAGGTTCTGACTATTACAAATAATGCTGCTATGAACACAGCTGAACAGATGTCCTTGTGGTATGAGTGTGCATCTTTTGGTTATATACCCNGGCATCTAGGTTGCTTCCAGGTTCTGACTATTACAAATAATGCTGCTATGAACACAGCTGAACAGATGTCCTTGTGGTATGAGTGTGCATCTTTTGGTTATATACCCCAAAGTGGTGTTGCTGGGTCTTGAGGTAGATTGATTCCCAATTTTCTGAGAAACCGCCATACTGATTTTCAAAGTGACTGTACAAGTTTGCACTCCCACCAGCAATGAAGGAGTGTTCCCCTTACTCTGCTTCCTTTCCAGCATAAGCTGTCATCAGTATTTTCAATCCTAGCCATTCTGACAGGTGTAAGATGGAATATCAGAGTTGTTTTGATTTGTATTTCCCTGATGGCTAAGGATGTTGAGCAATTCCTCAGGTGTCTTTCAACCGTTTATAATTTTTCTCTTGAGAATTCTGTTTGGATCTATACCCCATTTTTGATTGGATTATTTGGTATTTTGATGTCTAGTTTCTTAAGTTCTTTATACATTTTGGAGATCAGTCCTCTGTCCAATGATCTTTTCCCACTCAGTTGGCTGCTGTTTTGTGTTATTGACTGTGTCCTTTGCCTAACAAAAGTTTCTTAGTTTTAGGAGGTCCCATTTATTCATTGTTGCTCTCAGTGTTTATGCTACTGAGATTTTATTTAGGAAGCGGTCTCCTGTGCCCGTGTGTTCAAGTCTACATCCCACTTTCTCTTCAGTGAGGGTCAGTGTGGCTGAATTTATGTTGAGGTCTTTGATCCATTTGGATTTGAGTTTTGTACATGTCGATAGATGGATCTATTTGCATTATTCTACATGTTGACATCCAGTTATGGAAGCATCATTGTTAAATATGCTTTCTTTTTTCCATTGTATAATTTTAGCTTCTTTGTCAAAAATCAGGTGTTCATAAGTGTGTGGATTGATATCAGGGTCTTCAATTTAATTCCACTGGTCCACCTGTCTGTTTTTAATGTCAATACAAAGCTGTTTTCATTATTATAGCTCAATCGTAGAGCTTGAACGCAAGGATGTTGATGCCTCCAGAGGTTCCTTTCTTGTGTAGGATTGGAAAAGAAAGTTAGGAAGAAAAGAAAAAAATAATTCAATAGTGTAAAGTACAGTTTGAAAATAGAGAGAGAGAGAGAGAGCTGGAGAGGAGAGTATGTATTCTTCCAGAGGACCCCAGTCCAGTTCCTAGCATCCACACAGCAGCTGACACACATCTGTAACATCAGTTACAAGGGATCTGATGCCAGGGATCTGATGCCCTCTTCTAACCTATGTGGGGACCAGGCACACACATGGTACACATACATACATAAAAGCACTCATACACATATAAATAAATGTAAAAATAAAAGTTAGAGGAGACAGAACAGCTGAAATTCTCCATCACAAAGGTCCCTACACCCAAATAATTTTTCCCATACATTGAACTCATGACCTATTTCATCTTTGAAAACTTGTATGTCACTGGGGGAAAATGACTTATATACTGATCATAGACTCCCCTAGACTCCCTTAATGTGCCATCTGAAGTGGTTTGACTAAGAATGCTCCCCTCCCCCCACAGGCTCATCTAATTGAATGCTTAGTCATCGGGGAGCACTATTTTGAAAAAGATTAGGAAGTATGATCTTGTTGGAGGGAATATGGCCTTGTGTCACTGGGGGTGGTCTGAATTTTCAAAATTCCAGTCTTTCCCCTCCCCCTCTCTTGTTTCCCACCCCCACCACACCACCTACAGATCAGGTTATAGCTCTCAACTGCTTCTCCAGTGCCTGCCTGCTTGCTGCCATGCTCCCTGCCTTGATGATAATGGACTAAGCCTCTGAAACTGTAAGCAAACCACCAATTAAATGCTTTCTTATGTGACAATTGCCTCCATCACAGTATCTCCTCATAGTAATAGAACAGTGACTAAGATATCATCTAAATATTATTCCTATACTGACTTGGTGTCTAAGGTCTATAATTCCAGCACATGGAAAGTAGAGTTGGGAAGATCAGGAGGAGCTCCAGGTCAGTCTGAGCTATATGAGACTTGAGTGGGGGGCAAAAAACCAAAAGACTCAGCCCCTGAACACTCTGCTCAGCTGCACAATCACTCTGTTCCTCAGCAAAGACAGGATGTCCAAGATGAAGAATGGTTCATTTTCTGGATTGGACCTCCTTGAAAGACCTCTATGATCTGTGCTGATCCTGGAGGCCACTTTGTTGTCAGTGGTCCACTGCCCAAGGCTATGTTGAAGCTGAGCTTCACGTGGATATCCATGGTCTGAGCTACAGGGTGAATCCTGTGGGCTGTGCTGCCGCCAGGGCCATGTTGATATGATCTATGCTGCCACCAAGGGTTATTATGATGGTGTCTGTGGGAGTCAGCCATGATAAGCTAAGTATGGGCAGGTCACCCAAAGGAAGTTCTTTACTTCCAACCATTATCACCTGCTAGAGAAGGACTCTGGCCATCGATAAATTTAAATGGAGTCCTGAGTCTCAGTAGTTTACCCTGAAGCAATATCTGGTTGCAGGTAGAATCATAAACTGAGATTACTCGACCCAAGAACGGACCATTCAGGAGAAATGCCTAACATTCCAACCACTGTAGATATGACCACCTGCCAGAACACACTCACCAGGACACCCCTAAACAAATGTCAGCCAATCAGGAGTCCTAAAACATCAGAAACCCCTCACCCCCACCTTTACTACTATAAAACCCAACTCTAACTGAGCTCGGGACTCTCAGATTATTCCAATACGTTGGACATGCAGAGAGACTGAGTTTGCAAACTTGTATAAAATAAAGGATCTTTACTTTTACATATGGGACTCAGTCTTCTTGTTTTGGGGGGAACTTCGCGGATTTGGGCATAACACCTACCCCCCCCCAAAAAAAAGTAACAGCATAGACAGAAAGCTACCGAAGAGAACTCTTAAAAATTGTGATAAAAGTACTGAGGTGTAGCTCTCCACAACTGATGGCTTGTGGCAGTGAGAATGGTTGGGGATGGGCTCTTTTTTCTTTAAGGCTGGTCACTGGGAGTTTGATCATGCTCTAGTGAGTATATGGGCAACACTAATTGGACTTGATTTTTTTTTCTTTTTCTTCCCTTTTGGGGGATGGTGGGAGGCCACAAGGGTTGTGGGAAGACCTGGGAGGACTGGAAGTGAGTGTTGTCAGGGTTCATGATGTAAGGTTCCCAAATAATCAAAAAAGTATTTGAAAAAAAGTTAAAGCTCCAATGGGAAACTAATACACAGACTGTTTAATTTTCAGTCCTATTTTTTTCTGCTTTTTATATCTTTATTTTACATATGAGAGATTGCCCCATTTTTTAACTCCCCAATTTTGTTACTAAATTGTTCTTTTTTAAAACTATCTTAATTCCAATAGTCCTATGAATGTTAGAATTCTCTCATCTCTTTGAAATATTAATGACAATTAAATTTTGTACATTATTTTTTCCTTCAGGTTCTTTTTGCCTACTTTTTGGTCAGTTTTATTTTTTGTTGAAAGCATTGTAGCACTTACTGGCAATCTTTGGTTTCCAGGTCTTAATGTGAGTGAGACAGAAAACACTATTGGAAGTGCGGGCTTCTAGGTGTTGGTGTGTTGGGCGTTGTCCTGGACATTAGAGGACATGTGCCACTATCATTGGCTTCTCCTCACTAGATACACATAATTCTCCTCCATCTACACGTCTATAGGTATCTAGATACCTCCCAGTGTTCCCTGAGAGCAACATCACCCTGGTTGCAAACCCCTATTCTAAGGCAGCACAGGCCGTTCTTTGGTTGGAGAACACTCGTTGTCATCATTTTTATTTTTTTCCCTAGTAGGTAGGATCAGCTCAGCTTTCCTTGGCCTCCTCAGCCCCTTTCCTGAAGAGCACAGGTGTGACGGCCCACGTTCTGGTGGTAGAGTGAAACAAACAGCCTCCATCCTGCCATCTGAGGCCTTTTCAGCAAGAGCACATAAAGGGAAAGTTCATCCCAGGAAGTGCAATGGGGAGGAGGTTAAGGTTGAGTACATCACTGCCTCACAGTCTTGCCTTTACCCCACCTGGAGGGCAGGAGCAGAAGGACGGGAGGGGCCATCAACCTGGGGGGTTCTCTTCAGTCATCCTCTTCTTGTTCCATTGGTCACAGCTTAGAGATTCCATAATTAATAACGTAGAGGGCCACTGCTTTAACCAGGCTTGCTTTTTATATGATTGTCTGTATTTCTTAAGAATCCGCAGTAAATCCAATGGAGGCCTAGCCTCAGGATGAACTGATTTTGGTCTTCTTGCTAGAATGCATTGACCTTCTACACACACAGTTTGAAGATACTGCACTCAGTATGCCACCTTCCTATATTCGGGTCATTTTCCTAGTTTCCCTGTGCTCCTTCTATCTTCAAACTGTCTGTCTGTCTGTAACTCATCAGTCCAGAACTCACCTGTGTTCCTCTGTCATAGCAGAGTGTTTAATAAGCTAGACACACTGGGGCGAATATTAATCTGCTCCCTTTTTATATTGTCGTTCCCCACATCCAAGATTCAGATTTATGTTTGGAAGAGTTCTGGATTCAGGTAGCTTACTTCTCAGTTTTCATACTGCTGGGGACAATTCAGCCTTTTCAGGGGCAGGGAGTGGGCGGATGTGGGAGACTAAGCGAAGTCTTTAAGCTTTAGTCTCTTTTGCTTTCTAGCAACTAAAATTCTGTTGTGGATCTCTCCTTTCCTCTTCCTTCTGTCCTTATTATTTTATGCCTTATTCTTTTTTCCCAAGGATGACTTTTTTTGAAGTTTGATCCTTGTTTCCAAACTGCTTCTTAATACGGAGCAATTGTATACCATTATTGATTTTTGTGGACTTGTATGCTGTGTGCCTCTGACCTGCCTTATGAGATCAAAGTCCTTGCTTTCTTTAGCTCAATACCTTACAGAATTGTCTGTGAGCACTGGGCTCACTTGAATTGCACTTCTTTGCCAATATGCCTTTGGGAAAGTTAATTAACTACAACTGGAATATTCTGGATGTTAGATGAGGTCTTCATTTAACTCAGACAAAGTACTAAACTAACCATTGTAATTTTGCCCATTAATATCGTTTGCCTTCACCTGGAAAATGGATGCTAATATTAGTCATGATTCTTAATATTTCTGAAGTATCTTTAGTTTCAAAGACATGAATATTTTTGAATTTGAGTAGATTTCTTATTATAGAGTATCAAGGTTAAGCTTCAAATTAGTAAACAACTAACTCTGATTCCTCCCCAGAGTAATTCTTAGAAGATGATTAAGGGTCAGCATCCATATTAACATTCTTGATTTGAAAGTTATTAATTTCTATCCTTTACCCAAAGTTCCAATAAATTTCTTAATAATTGCCACTTTCTGAAATGAAGCTAGACTATCTTTCCCATTTATAAAATGTGTTTTTATTTGATTTTAATAAGCTATATTTGTATTCTATTAAGGATGGGACTGTCTAAATACTAAATGCACCAAAATTTATATAATAACTTCTATATTTGGGTGCTTCCAGGATATTCAGTGTATGAAGACAAGATGTTACCAAACTATTCATAGCTTTTTATTGTGACTTCAAAGAATTACCAGAGATGCAGTTGCTTGACCAGTGCTAATGTATTTATTACCTTACAAGTTTGATCCGTTGGAAGTTCAGTATAGGTGTCTTTGGGCTATCATCAAGGTGTATGTGTGTGAGGAGAGACTATGATCACAGCTCATCTGGGTTGATGATAGCCTTCAGTTCCTTGTATCTGTGGGAGTAAGATCCCTGTTTTATTGCTAGCTTTACACTGAGAGCTAATGTCAACTCCTAGAAGCCACTAGATTCCTTGGTTTGCCACTCCCTTCCTTCATTTTACAAGCTAGCAGTAACAAGTTGAGTCTTGGTGTTAACTCTCTCTGCCAGCACTATCCTATCTCCCTTGATCATGGCCAGGAAAGGGTTGTTTCAAGGATGTATGTGGTTACATTTGGAACTTGTAAGACTCCAACATCATCTTCCCATCTCAGGGTCAGTAAACTAAATTATGCCTACAAAACCTATTTTGCCATGTCAGATAATGGGAATAAAGATGTGACTGCAACTTGATCTGTAACTTAAAAATAAAAAAATAAAATTGGCAGCTTTAAAATTCAAGGTAGGGGGACTGGAGAGACAGCTCAGAGGTTAAGAGCACTGGCTGCTCTTTGAGAGGTCTTGAGTTTAATTCCTAGAAACCACATCCTGGCTCAAAACCATCTGTAGCGAGATCTGCTCTCTTTTGGCCTGCAGGTATACATGCAGGCAGAACACTATATACATAATAAATAAATCTTTAAAAACAAGAAAAGCTCAAGGTAAAATTTTCTCCTAAAGTGAATGAATGCACTATTGTTTGCTTAAATATGGTAAATGAAGATTGTATAAACACAACCAACATTAAGTATATATTTATTTTAATTGTGATGCATACTGGTTATGCATATTTATGGAGTATAGTGTCATGGCAATGCATCAGAAACAGCTCTCAATGTTTTTCCTTTTCTTCCCCAATTTGACCATTTTACTTTCTGTTTAATCTATGGTTAAAATTCTAGAGAATAACAAAGATAATATTTAAACAAATAAAAACAAACAAACAAAAAAGCCCCAACAAGGCTGGGCATGATGAGACACACCTTTAATCCCAGCTCTTTGGAAGAAGAAACAGGCAGAACTGTGTGAGTTCAAGACCAGCATGATCCACACAGTGGGCCCAGGACAGCCAGGGCTACATAGAGAGACTCTGTCTCAAAAAACCAAAAACATTAAAAAAAAAAATTATTGGCAACATCTATCCTGAAAGTGATAGTCATTTCTGTGGGGCAGACAAAAATGAAGCAACTTCTTGCTATTTTTGGACATGACAAAGCTGTTTAAATGGAAAGGAAATTAGAATAGAGCTACTAAATAGCACAAGAGGCAAACAACACCAGTTTTTGCTATCTCTTACCCCCAAAACCTCAGCGCATGATCCTGAGATAGACTGGCAATATCGTGTACTGTCTTTTATCATGCTCCAGAAAGCAGTGATTATCTTGGAAGAGTTTCAAAAGCAATTAAGAAAATCCCTTATGTCAAGTTACATTTCAGACAGGACAAATTAGATGTTCGGGGAAATGTCCTGATGAAGTGCTCGAGAAATAATGAATCCGTACACAATTTGTAATTGCTCCTGCAGAAAGCCTCCGCAGCGTAAAAGGGCCTGTTAACCTGCGACGGGGAAGCTCAGTCGTGGGCCTTCTTCTTTTTCATTACAAATGCAAATGTCTCATGAAATGGAGCCCAAAGCACTTTTCAAATGTCCAAAATGTAATTCAAACATTGTTTATTACATTTCGGTCTGGGCTCTTCACGGCCTTACAAGCTGCCTTGTCGATGGTGACTGTTCAGCCGCAGGGTCTCAGTGAAAAATGGCTGATTTGGCTGGTGAAGGCAGAGCCTGTCCTAAAGCACTGCTCCAGGCCAGAATGCAGGGTCAGGGTTAACACAAATGCCACAAAAAGACGGCAAAGAATTTGGGAGGCATTTTAGTAGTTAGGTGTCCCTGAGACGGCTGTATTGGGTTCTCTCCTTTATACATTAAAGGCGGGCATGTACTCTTCCGTCTGCAGAACCCTATTTTGGTAACTATAGAGCAATGCAGACTCCATGAATGGTGGCTAATGAGCCCGTGGGGGCAGGAATCCGAGTGGGTATTGGAGGGTGGGGCTGCTTCTGAAGAGCCATCATCCCTAAAGAGTGCTTTGATCACAGTGCTGGGACATTCAAATGCGATAACCTTCCCAACAGGATGCTATTTCCCTTCTGAGTAAAATGCTAATTGCAACACAGACAACTTGGTTTGTAAGCTGATTTTCTAACTTTTGAAACATGGGTATACTCATTGCTAATTCTCACCCCCATGATGAACATTAGCAAGTAGGGAGTTACTACAGGGTTATTACACAATATTTATAGATTGCTTTTTATTTGTGGTGTTTGAAGGTCTCTTAAATCCGAACTGCTTCCAAATAACCTTGGATTCATTTTTCATCTTGATCCAAATCCCATGGAAACAAACCACTCATGAGGCTCTCTGAAAAGTCACTGGGAGCCCCAGGCTCAGAGCCCAGCTATGCAGCATGAACTATTAGGCCCCGTGCTGCTAGAAGCTTTGAGTAACTGAGCCATGGGGACTGATGCTCATTTAGGAATCAAAGTCAGTGTTTTGCTTCCTGAAGCCTTTGCCTGAGCTGAGCAAGTGGAATAAATCCCACTCAGGAGTTTAGATTGTGTAGACTTTATTGTTTACACAATTCCTTTTGAAATGGCTTGACAAAGTGATGTCTTTCTTCTTTAAAGACTAGGAAACAGGCACCACAGAGCCAATAAGAACAAACTTCTTGATAGTCATTTTTACACAACAAATGATGTCGAAGTTTGTCCTCATTATGGTTCTATTCCACATTCATTGATCCACGTTCATTCATGAGACGCTTTTCTTTACCCTATTCTCTTGGGAATATATACTGAAACCCTGAAGCTCCCCCTGTTTCTCTTTTATCTCAGAACTGTTTTTTTTTTTTGACACAATACTCTTGCTTGCAAAATAGCTTTCTGAGTTTTCACCAGTATAATTCAAATTTTGCGTGATGAGGCCTATGAAGTAGTTACTATCACTGTGCCCATTTTACAGGTTAAGAGGCAAGGCCTGCAACTGCTAAGTGGTGGAATTCATCCCATGTGACCCTGCTGCATCTCACCTATTGCTAATGCTACCTCTGTAGTGAAGAATTCAACAGTTTTTTGCTTTTTACATTTAATTGAATCTAGTTATTTGTGTGTGTGTGTTGGCTCTCTCCTTCCACTGTGTGGAAAATGGGTCTCAAACTCAGTCATCGGGGTTGGCAGCAAATCCCTTTTACCTGCTGAGCCATCTCACTGACGTGAATACTAGCCTTGGGGTCTGGGGGACTGGGTTTTGGATGCAGATGCTGACACATAAGCAGCAAGAATATCTGATCTTGGATATCGCAAGGAACTTCTCAGTGATTGAATTGCCTCAGTTATGAAACAATGATATCTGCGAAGAAATAAAAAAAAAGGCCTTAAACATTCTGTGGTTTAGATACGATGTCCTTTAAACACTGTGTGTCAAAGGTTTGCTTCCCAGTCTGTGGTACGAGACTCTAAGAGGGGAGGCTTAGATATTAAACCTCTAGGGGTATGGTGATCAGTTTTGATTGTGAACGTGACAGAGTTTATAGTCATTTAGGAAACAAGCCTTTGGGCATGTCTCTTGGGGTAAGTCCAGGGGTGTTCAACATGAGGGGAAGACCCACACGAAATGTGGGTGTCAACATTTGCTCTTGCAACAGAAAACCAACTACCGTGGTCTATAGTAGATTTTTGATGAAGTAAAAAGTGGTGTTAGCCACTAAGAACTCATCTTTGGGGTACTCACCTAACTCTGTATTTTGCAAGGAAATCAGATGGTCTGTATGTTGATGAGAAAAGTGGCTTATTATGTTGCCTCATCCAGAGTTCACTTCCAGACTCATGACCTTTAGGGATGGTGTACTTCCCAGAGCTCTAAGCCATGCAGACTGTATGCTTTCTGAAACCTCACCGAAGCACGCTTTCTTGGCCATGCACGTTTCTGGCCAGAAGAGCTTTTAGTTTCCACGTTCATGTGCTCATTAATGTGAGCTGCTTTGGAAAGGTTTTAAATAAGAAAGGGCAGCAGTCACCACTTGCTGTGAGTTCCTGTCACACTAAGAAGAGTGGATGGACTGGGTTGGTGCTTGAAGATGGGCAATGACACACAGCAAATGCTTCTGAAACAGCCTGACTCCCTCCCTGCCCCTGGATCAGCTATTTCTAACTGTGCACCGTGTGGTGGGAAGTTCCCTTCCCAAGCTGGTTCTTTCTGGGGCCCACACAGTTTATTAATTTCACAGTGGCAAATAGAGCAGCAGGCGGCACTGTGAAGGACTGGATGGCAAGGTAGACATGATGACTTAAGTATTTCTCTATAGGTGGGAGAGTATGGACTCATCGGTGACTTCTACCATAGTAAGCAATTAGAATGGCAAGCTCTCATCAGGTTCCAGCTAAGCATCTCTGAGTGTGAAGAGGATGTGAAGTTTGTAGAGTTCAACACTCCCATTATGTTCATGACCAGTTTAGACAGATGAATCTTTCTCTGTACCCATCTTACTTCAATGTCTGTCAACCTAGGGATGTCAATTCATAGATATCCAATGAGTATTTACCGTATGCGATTTTCAGTGAGTGGAAGAATATTGAGGAAAACAAAGTGCATTCCTTGTCTTCAGGATCTTGAATCTAATAGATGATAAATACTGAACATGTACAAATGCAATATAAATATGATATATAAAATACAAATATATATTTCCTTAAACAATAACTAATAATTATTTAGGAAAACTTCTAGAGATTGTGTATAAGTTAAATGTTGATTTATATCTTTTAAAAACAAGAGTGGAAAAGATCTGCACATATTTTGCATTCTTTGACTTATTTTATTGGGCATTATGGCCTTATTTCATTTCATAGCTGTATATACGTTGTTTCGGTATTTTTTAGTATGTTTCTGGCATATTATTAAATAGAAGCCAGGTTTTTTTTTTAAATATAGCCTTTGAGACAGGCTCTCACCTAGCTCGGCCTTGAAGTTGCTGTGTGGGCAAGGGTTAACACCATTTTGCTCCTCCTTCGGAGGGTTGGGAATGCAGACAAAAGTCTCTACTCCTTGATTTGCTTCATTGCTTTTAGCTCTAGCCCAGCACATCCAACTTGTTTACCTCACCAGTCTAGAATTTGAGTTCATTTTTATTGATTAAGAACTGCTCTGGAACCTGGTGCATGCCTTTAATCCCAGCACTAGGGAGGCAAAGGCAGACAGATCTCTGTGAGTTCAAGGACAGCCTGCTCCACAGAGTTCCAAGACAGCCAGAGAAACACAGAGAATCCCTGTCTCAAAATACCAACACTCACCC
>LOEQ01001580.1:114263-131393 GCA_001685075.1 Bramus lutescens
CTCTCTCTCTCTCTCTCTCTCTCTCTCTCTCTCTCTCTCTCTCTCTCTTTGGTGACAAGGTTTCTCTGTGTAACAGAACAGTCTTGGAACTTGCTTTGTAGACCAGGCTGGCCTTGAACTCACAGAGATCTGCTTCTTATATCTTTTTATCCCCAGTCTGCAATATTCCTTCTGTCTTTGGAGTTCATATAGATGTGCTTTTGCATATTTTTATTACACTATCTACATCTATTTGCCAATCAAAAGAAATTATTTCTTATATTTTTGGTTGTGAGCCTAGCCTTTAATGGCTGAGCCATTCTCCAGGTCAGAAATTATTTCTTAATTTCATGTCAGTCACTTACTTGCATGCAAGGTCCTAGGATCATATTCCCCACATCCATTACCTCTTGCTAGCCCTCTCCCAGTCCTGTTGACTCCTTCTTATTCACAACAAGCTCTGCTTCTACTTTCAAGTCTTTATATCTTTCTTTTTAAGTGTGTGCAAGTCTTGCATGTGTGGTCACAGCTGTTGTGTGTCCGTGATTGCAATGGCTATGTCATATTCGGAAGGCAGCATTCTACAGAGCTCCTTCCTATGCTGGAGCTCTTAGAGCCTTTCTGATCCGTCTCCTGGGACGTCACTTTAGCTTCAGAGTGGGGGACATAGGTGTTCCATTTGGGATGGAGTACTCAGCCGCTGCTTCTTCTCAGCAGTTGCTTCTTCTCAGCACTTTGATGACTGATGGTTTGGTCTTCTTTGTTGCCACACACTGCCGGAAAAGACTGGAAGAGTTATTCAGATTGTTCTATAACCGTCTCTCAGGTAGGGTAAAGTCAGAATAAGGTGAGAACTATTAGCATGTCTCCATCCTTGAGGACAACATCTTTTTAGGCCTATCCACAGCACAGGTGTGCGGAAGTACAAGGTCCAAACTTGGTTTTGCTGACCACTCTGTTTCATAGTTCGGCTCAGTTCTGAGAAATTTTCTCTGGAATTTTTTTTGGAAGAAATTGTCCCGCGTACAAAAAAAAAAAAAATTCCAGTCTCTGTCCTTTCAACATACAGGGAGGGAAATCGCAGGTAGAAGCAAACCTTCCGGAAGCCTGCCTTTCAGACCTGCTCATCAATGCTGACACTGAACACAGCCCTGCTCAGGAGCTGGCTACTGCTTTTTCAGTTTAGAAGGGGAGGTAGACAGACTTGAGCCTCCGGGGTTCCACAGCCAGTGCCATCCTAAAGGATCCCAAAGGCTTTCTTCAGCAGTTTGGGAAGAAAACATGTGTTTAAATACCCATACCTCTTTCCTTTGTGCCAATTTCCGATCAAGGTAAATCTATGTTTCTGAACTAAAGATTTAGAGCATCGCTTCGGATCGACTTCTGCATGGTTTCTCGCCTTTCTTAGGCTCCTTTAGAAATTTTAGCGTATGTCTGTGTGAATACAACTATATGTAAATGTGCAAATGCATGTACACAAGTATATGTCTGTCCCACTCTATGAACACTTTTCTTTATCCTCTTTCTAAAATTTGCTCATAGCCTGGGTGGCCTTGAACTGTCTCTCCTGGGCTAGTTGAGAAGGCTCAGCAGATATGGCATATGTATTCTTCTTATTCAACTTTGGATTCTTCTGCCTCCACCTCCCAAGTGCAGGATGACAGGCATTGCCACTGTGCCTGCTCAGTATGCTTTCTATTTAGTGGGCTTTTTCACCTTGAAGGGTATATTTATTTATTTATTTATTTTATTCGTTTTTCAAGACTGTTTCTTTGGGTAACCCTGACTGTCCTGGAACTTGCTCTGTAGACCAGGCAGGTCTCAAACTCACAAAGATCTACCTGCCTCTGCATTCTAAGTGCTGGAATTAGAGCTGTGCACCACCACCCACCTACAGACCTTCTTATTCTTTGAAAATTATATACGTTCATACAGTGTGTATTGTTGATCATTTTCATTCACTACTACCTCCTCCAACTTCCTGGTGCCCTCCACCCCAGCTCCTCCCAGATTTATGTCCAGTTTGTGTTACCTATATGAGGGTGGGGTTTCAGATGACTAACAACAGGGATGCTCAGGCTCAGCCTTTCACCCCACCTCACATCCATTGGTTCTCATGTTCTTTCTGCTCCTTCTTCCACAAATTTCCCTGTGCCTTGCATAGCTGGGGTTGGTGTAGATGACCTAGCCACTCAGTTATTTATACTTGATATTTTGATCAATCTCTTTGTTAACCACTGCTTTCTGCAAAAAGAGGCTTTTCTGAGAACAGCTGACATGGACCTGTGATTGGCTCTGAATGTCCACACACTAGGATGCGCTTGGCACTTTGACAAATGAACAATGGTGTATACTCATCAGCGTAGTATCATTAAAAATGGTTGTGCTGTTTCAAAAGTCCTCTGTGCCCTGATTATCCCTACTTCCAGTGGCCATTTATTTACTCTCTTCATGGTTTTGCCTCCTCCAGAATACCATATAGTTGGAAACATGTACATATTTTCATTTTCCCCCTGCTCATACTAACCTTTTCTTTAAATACATTTTTGAGACAAGATCTTTAGATCAGACTGGTCTAATAATACTCCTTATACTGCTAAGGATTACTTTGAATGTTCCTGCTTCTACTTCTTGAGTGCTAAGATTATAGGAATGTGCCCTTATGCCCATTGAAGTGTTTCCAAAAAAGGATTTTTTTTTATTGATATATGTGTGAGAGTCTGTGTGGTTTCTCTGTAGCTTTGGAGCCTGTCCTGGAGCTAGCTTTCATAGACCAGACTGGTTTTGAACTCGCAGAGATCTGCCTGCCTCTGCCTCCAGAGTGCTGTGATTAAAGGTGTGTACCACCGCCGCCCGGCCCTATTTTTATTTTTGACAGGGTCTTAGGTAGCTCATGTTGGCCTCAAGCTCCTTAAGATGCAAAGATGACTTTGAATCTCTGATTTTTCTTTTTCTTTTTTTTCCTCCTACTTGCTGAGAGTTTATTTATTTATTTATTTATTGCAACTCTATCTGGTTTATGCCGCATTGGGGGATTGAACCCAGGGCTTCATGCATGCTAGCAAGTACTGTACTAACTTAGCTATATCCCCAGACCCCAATTACTAGTTAATTGGCTTTCCAGTTCCCAAAATTTCATCTTCATTTTTTTCCAAAATTTCTTTAGTATTGACAAAATTAGGTCTTGCGAGGAAGAGAGTGTGTGTGCTCTGTCTGATGAATTTACTTGTGATATAGTCTTATTCTATGTTAAGAATTTTCTCTGGCCCCACCTTCCATCTATATTCCTGCAGTATTCTTGAAAGTTTGAAGAAGAGATAGATTTGTATTCCAGGGGCTGGAGAAATGGTTCAGAGGTTCAATTCCCAGCAACCACATGGTGGCACACAACCATCTGTAATGAGATCTGGTGCCCTCTTGAGGAAGAGACCTGGTCAGTTGTCTTCATCAATTTAGACCATTAAACTCAATATGGACAAGTTCGACAGAACTGCTATATACGGGCTGCCTACGCATGCTTCAGCATTGCCAGGGCATAAATTTCATTTCATTTTCATGTCAATGACCTGACCACACTGTCACCATGATTGCTCCAATCTACAGTTTCTTCACCTGTGA
This sequence comes from Bramus lutescens, assembly GCA_001685075.1. Lineage (NCBI taxonomy): Eukaryota > Metazoa > Chordata > Mammalia > Rodentia > Cricetidae > Bramus > Bramus lutescens. Next base: position 117,861 of record LOEQ01001580.1, read on the forward strand.
AATGGGGATTGGAAGAGGAACTAGTTGTACACAAATGCTTCAGGATAAGCTGAGATGTAGGGGTTATTGGCTATATTGCTGTGAAGAGACACTATGATCAAGGTATCTTACAAAAGAAGCATTTATTGGGGAGTTGATTACAGTCTCAGAGTGTGAATCCTTGGTCATCATGGTGGAAAGCATGGCATGGTTCTGGAGCAGTAGCTAAAAGCTTACATGATCTTCAGGTTTCAGACAGACAGAGAGACAGACAGACAGACATGTGCACACACACACACACACACACAGAGAGAGACAGACAGACATGTGCACACAGAGAGAGAGAGACAGAGACAGAGACAGAGAGACAGAGAGATATGGAGAGGTAGAGAGACAGAGTGAGACAGAAAGCACCCGATTTAGGTTTTCAAACAAGTCCACCCCCCAGTGACATACCTCCTCCAACAAGACCACCTCTACTAATCCTTCCTAAACAGTTCATCAACTGAGAACCAAACTTTCATCTACATGAGCCTATATTCTCATTTCAACCACCACAATTGCCTACTGTAGGAAACATTTTCAAAGTAATAATGTCTGTCCTATCAATGCATAACAAAACACTTGAGAATCTCCTATGCATATTCAAATCGTTTTGATTATAATTTGTTAAATCTAGCAATGGTCTTATTATTGCCTTGCTTTTTAAATTATGTCTGATTATTTATTTTTAATATTACTTTATTGTAATGAACTCAAGTTAAATCATCACAAAGCAAGATTAATGTAGGAACTTAAACATTTGCTCAGTCCCAAATTCTATGGATCTATGTAAACTTAGATATGATCACAATGCTGATTCAGAAACTATGAAGCTTGGCTTACATTTTGTCACTAAAAATTATGTCTCTAGTGACTTATCCATCAAAAAAAAGAAAGAAAGAAAAGGAAAAAGAAAGGAAGAAGGAAAAAGAAAATTATCATAGCATAGTTGGAACTAGAGAAACAATTAGCTTTATCTACTGCTTCACAATGCATGTGTCCTTTTGCTTGCATTCTGTCATTCTCTGTCATCTAATAGTATCTTTGCTTGGCCTTTCTAACCATTATACTGTGCCCATTCTGAGAGCTATTTGAATATGTACTTCAAGACTAGGTCCTGCACATTAGGGAGAACATGTAGCTTTTTCTTTCTGAGTTTAGGTCGAACTCATAGTATAATATTATATATTTAAGTCCATCCTTTTTTTATTCTGCAAACTTGATGATTTTGGTTTTTTTATAGCTGGATAATATTCTATTTTTGTATTTGTACCACATTTTCACTATCCATTTATCTGCTGATAGGCATCTGTATTGGTTCTATTGCTTTGCTATGGTAAAAAAAAAAAGAGAGAGAGAGAGAGAGAGAAGCACCGATAAGCATGGCCATGGAGATATCTCTATGGTAGGATGTAGAGTTCTCTGGGTGTCTGCCCTGGAACGGAATACCTGGGTCATATTGGTAATGCTAGTTGTATTTTTTTTTTGAGAAAACTCCAAACTGATGTCCATAGTGGCTATATCTATATTAATTTGTATTCCTACAAGCAATGGATTAAGGGTACTTCTTTTCCCACATCCTTTCCAACCTTCAATGTCAGACTTTTTAAAAAACCTTTTTTTTTGGTTATTGTTATTTTGTTTTTCAAGACAGGGTTTCTCTATGTAGTCCTGGCTCTCCTGGAACTCACTTTGTAAACCAGGCTGGCCTCAAGCTCAGAAATCTGCCTTCCCCTGGGATTAAAGGCAGGGACCACCATAGCCTGATTTTTAAAAACTTTATTATATGTATGTACAGAAACCTTAGCAGAGTATATTTAACCCAGTTTAGTGGTGAGTTCTTCAGCCTTTTCCTTTTCCAACTTGGCAATGTGAGTCACAGATTTGGGAATCAGTATATTGCCTTCCCATGGGTGGCAATTCTTATCTTATCTCTCATTGTAATTGAGCCTGTTAGCTTCCACCAGCTGAGCCAGAGTACCCTTGTCTTTCCCGTGTGAAGGCAAGAGTGTGGGGCAGCTGTTCTAGACTGGCTTTTCGCTTGAGGATTGCAGTAGAGGACCCCCATCTTACAACACAGGGCAGGCAGGAAGACCTTCAGCAAATGGGATCTACATCGCGGGCAATCACCACCAGCTGAGCCTTCTTGTTCTCTATAGAGGTGGTGCCTGTATTGACCCATGCTCCAAAGATAGGTGGTCTCTTAGTTGGGACATCCCCTTTGCCAGCAGCTTCCTTCCTCCTCAGCAAGGGCTGAAGTCTGCTGCTTCTCCTGCTTTGTCTCTGGCCTGTACTTGCAGGCAAGTTTAAGCAGCTAGGTGTCTGGTCCAGGGCCAGGGAGAGCTGCTTAACAGCAGGCGGTGCTTTGAGCAGCTTATAGAGGATGGCTCTTTGTCACTGCAGCCTGATGTAGTGGGGCCATTTGACGAAGTGTGTGAGATCTCTTTTGGGCTGGATGTCCTGCACAATGCCGAAATTATTTTCTCAAAGAATTCAAGAATGGCCTCCTGTTTCTTCACGGTGGCGAGGGGGAGGGGTGTGCAGTGGAAAGGGGCAGGGCAATGGTCTTTCTCTTGACCTTCTTTTAGGCATCTTGCTCAGCTGGAGAAGAGAGCTTATGCCAGATTTTTTGATGATCACGATAATGACTGGGATGAGGTGGTATCTCAGAGTAGTTTTGATTTCCATTTCATTGATGACTAGGGATGCTGAACATGTTTTAAAATGTTATTGGATGTTTGTGTTTCTTCTTTTGAGAACTGCTTGTTCATTTCTTTAGCTTACTAGTTGATTGGCAGTTTAATTTCCTTGGTAGTTATCTAATTCTCACTGTTCTTTGTAAATTCTGAATATTAGCTGCATGTCTAAAGTATGGATTGTGACAACTTTCCCCCACTCTGTGGTCCTCTCTCTCTCTCTCTCTCTCTCTCTCTCTCTCGTTGTGCAGGAACTTTTTATTTTCATGCTGTCCTGTTGACTCTTGGGGCTAGTTCCTGCGATGTTGGAGATCTGTTCAGAAAGTTGAGTTTACTGAGGAAGTTTACTGGTGCATCTTGTAATAGTTGAGTTCAGAGCCGTCCCGGGCTGCGTAGTAAGAAACTGCTAACAATTATAGTTGTATTAGTTAATTTTCTGCTGCCATGGCAAAACATCATGACCCAAGTAATCTACAGAAGGAAGATTTTATTTAGGTTCACGATTCCAGAAGGATAGGAGTCTGTTCGGTCCGGGAAGCATGGCTGCTGGAGCGATGAGCTGAGAGTTCACATCTTGAACTGTAAGCAGGATGCTAAGAGAGTGAACTGGAACTAGGATGAGATCTTAACCTCTCAAAGCCTTCCCTCATTGATGCACTTCCTCCAGCAAGGCTGCACTTCCTAAACCTCCCCAAACAATGCCACCAAATGGAGACCAAGTATTCAAATGCCTGAACCTGTGTGTGTGGGCATTCTCATTCAAATCACTACAATGAGAAACCAAAACAAGCAGAAGAAGTATGTGCCATAGAAAGTTCCATGTTTTGGATTTGAACAATTGGTCCCTATTGTACAAGCTGACCTGTCTGTTATGTGTAAGTCAGAAGATATCACTAAAGGCCCTTTGGTTTCCATATCGGTATATTCTTTGTTTGTCTTTGAAGAATATGCTGCACTAGTGTCATACAGTTTGCACAGGTAAAAACTGGTTGTCTAGTTTTCGGTGATAGTAACATTCGTTGGGATTCAGATGTAGTAATCTTATCCTTTCATTATAAAACATCCCACCAACATCTTGTTAGTATTTTTATAATAATCTGTTAATGAATGCTTTGGGCTAAACTGCAGCCTTCCAAAAATCTGTGTTGAGATTTTAAATCTTGATGTCTAGGGACAGAATCTTACTTGAAAGTAAAGTCTTAATCCATAAGATGAAGTTCAATTGAGGTCAGTAGGCGGACCTAAATGCAGTATGACTTCATCATGACAACAGGAAAATGTCATGTGAGTCTAGAGACACACAGGGAGAGCACCAGCGGATGAGAGGAGAGGATGTTGGAATGACCCAACAGAAATACCAATCATGGATAGATAGATGGTCCAGCCAGAAGGGGGAAAAATACAAAGAAGGATTCCATTGAGAGTTGTAGAAGAAACATAGCCCTGTGGTCACCTTGACCCTGAGACACTTGCTTCTGGACTTGTCAGAAAATAGACTTCTGGTATTTTAAGCAATCCAAGTTTGAGAATAGTTTGTAATATTAGTACCAGTAAACAAAAAGCCCATTGCCTGCATGGGTTATCTCTTTGAAGGCTCAGAGCTGGTGGTTTCTGAATCATATTTATTTTTCCACATTTACCAGCTGGAATACTTTGAACAGAAGAACTTTTTCTTTTTCACTAAGGCTATTTGCCTTACATTGAGATTTATTACTTGGAAAGTCATAATACATGCTGACCTTCCTCCTACTTCTTTTTCATTATCTAATTTCAGAGTAATGAGTTGGTGCTCTTCATTGATGACCAATGAGTTTATTTAATTCCCAACTTCCATTTTTTTCCTGCTTTTGAATATATTATGGGTTTATGAAGAGAACTTATTTAAAGAAAATGTCCTTAATAAATTGTTCTGGGCCTCTGGGCTTCTCCCATTTGTAAATGAAATGTAGGATTGGTATCTCACCCTTGAGTAAAATGTTCACCCAGAAAAAATGACCTTGTTAGGATGTCTAAGAAAATGTCTTTTAGAGCCCCAGTGGAAGTCTATTGATGTTGCAATGAGTCAAAGTTGAATCTTGTTCAGATAATTCTTTGAATACTGGTATAATAGTGAATAAATTTTATTACTGTTTGTTTTCTACCTTGAAAAATCTTTTAACTTCTTAGAACCGTGGCCACCCTACTTGGAAACAATTAAATTCATATTTGCTCTCAGGATTTTTTTCCTATCTTAAAACTGTTATTGGACTATGATTATAAGACCCATATTTTTCTTAAATGTTTATTTATTTATTCAAAGTATATAGTATGCATACTGCATTTCCAGCATACCAGAAGAGGGCACCGGATCTCATTACAGATGGTTGTGAGCCGCCATGTGGTTGCTGGGAATTGAACTCAGGACCTCTGGAAGAGCAGCCAGTGCTCTTAACGTCTGAGCCATCTCTCCAGCCCAAGACCCAATTTTCTGGTGCAGATAAGAGCAGGTGCTTAAGAACAAGGAATGGGAGGTCTGTGTTCACTGTGAGGTTGACCTCGAAAGTCAAATCTTGAGCCGGAGACCTACTGCAGGGAAGGAAGGATCAGGTAACTTGAACTGGAAATGCCTAGGAAAATCAAGTTGCACAGGTTTGTTTTGCTCTGTCTCCCTGCTAAATTTCAGTTCTTCCAGTACAACGCTGAGTCTACCCTATTGCATTCCTCAAACACCCAGCAAAACGCTTTTAGAGAATATGTGCTCAATAAATAAATGACTTCAATTAGAATCCAGACAATTAAAGTTTCTCAGAAGACCAGTATACTTTAGACAAATTTAGAGCAATGAACACCATTATGCAATAAGATGGAATGGATCCAATTACCATAAAAAGGATGTATTGTTTGTATGCAAAATAATGTGAGAGTCTACTGATAAAGATAGCCATAATATAAAACAGGTTATGTTATAATATAATATGTCATTGTATTAAGAAAAATAGTAGATAATTTACCAAAAGAGTTATAGAATGTTAAAAGACTATAATGTATGCGATGGGTTTTATTAGAATGCAATTAAGGAAAAAGAAAAATATTTCAATATAGGGAATTTGCATGGACATGTGCTTACAAGGCTGGGGCACAAGGAAAAGAAGGGATGGCTGAGGTGCCAAGGGGGCGTTCACCGTGGAGAGTAGCTCTCTTGCTTCAGAATGAGAAGCGAAAGATTTGGTTAGAGTTCATCAGTGCCTTAGAGGAGGGCAGGTAGTACTGTCTGGTTTTGCTCTCCTTGCCAAAGGAGTGCTACAAGAATGGTTAGGGAGTACAGACAAGGAGGCTGAGGGTTAAGCCAACTGCAGACCTGGGGCCTAGGGCCACTGCTACCTTGAGGCTGACAAGAACAGCAAGCAAGAGATAGAAAAGGATAGGAGGCAGAATATGCTTCCTGTCTACCAGTTCTCCAGCAAACTCCTTGGGGTGGGAACTCCCGTGAGGAGCCTGCAAAACAGAAAACCAAAACTTTGGGTGTAGGCTTGTGTTGGAAAGTTATCAGCAAGGGCTGCGCACACCACGGCTTTTCCTGTGTGTCTACGTTGTATCAGTTGAGTCTTGGAGCCAAGGCTGCCTCGAGATAATGCTCATACACCTTTTTGAGCTCTTGCATTCAGTGACTGCTGCAGTTGCCTTGTGGAGTTGTGCAACAAGACTATCTAAACAGAATATTCTCACCAGCTCCAGAAGAAATCCTATAGCCTTTAGCACTCACCTTTAAACCCCCACTGGACATAGCCCCTGCTCTAGGCCACCAGGAACCTCTCTTCTATGTCTGCGAATTTCTCCCTCTTTGGGTATTTCCTACAAATGAAATCTTTCTTGCTTGGTTTCTACTATGTTACAAAATTTCTTCAAGGTCCATCCATGTTGTGGCATGTCTTAATATTTCATTGGGTCTTATGGATTGACTAATATCCAGTTGTAGGAACATATGACGTTTTGCTTATTCATTAATTAAATGAAAAACTAGATAAATTAGACTTCATTAAAATTATTTAAAATTCCTTTCCCCTCATTTTGACTTTTAAGAAATACATCATGTTTTAAGAAATACATTTTAATCATTATTAAAGCCTCATTGTTACCCTCCATGTTTCCCCCAATATACTTCCCTCTCCCCTACATGACCTTATTCTAGACATAGAGTTCAGCATTTTTGCAGGATTAACTAAATATCCAGCCAGACACATCCCGCTCTCAGCACTTATGTCAGCTGGCAGCTACTTGTGTTTACAAAGTTAAAAAGTAATAGACATGGGTACAGTGCTTTAAAGACAGCAATATTCAAGCCTAAACAATTCATTCATGTCTGCTAGATATGCTTTTATACAGTTCCCTTTTCTATAAGAGGGTTCCACGTCCCAATCTCTCTGTAGAAAGCAGACTTTGATAAGTCAGTCTTTTCCTTTCTCATTATCCTGTAATTTTTCCACCAATATAATCTCCTGTGTATGGTAAAAGACGAACCTTTCTATACCATATTTTACACTGTATTTTTCCCATTGGCTCACACTAGATCCTATCATTGATTCTATATGCTTGGTGTCTAAGGAACTTAATTCTCAACAGTTGGCACTGTGTATATTCCTAAGGTTTTTTTTCCCCCCTATTCTATGTGTGTTTGCCTTTTTCTTCTTTCCAGAACTGTGAGACATGGTTAATGTTCCAAGTGTTTTTTTCTCATATGTGCCCAACTGTCTCTATTGAGTCAAAAAAGTTCCCAGGATTAGGAGCTGTTGTTAGTAATTCCAGAGAAGAAATTGGAGAAGTATTAGCCCTCTGCTGAATCTTAGGAGAATATATTCAAGAAAGAACAGAATCTCCAGGGGGAAATTACAGCTATTGTATGTGTGACTGACAAAGTAAGACTAAAATTGTCCAAAGAATCAACAAAGCAATAAGAGAGAAAAGAAGCTGCAAGCTGCAAGAATTTTGCAAATTCTTATGCTGTCCTGTGAGCTACTGGTCCTTGCCAAGTAAGAGTCCATTTCCACTTGCATTACCCCGAGGAAACAGGTAGTCACATGCTAAACCGAGACAAGGTTGCCTGGCTCCTGGCAGGGCTCCCAACAGAAGTCAAATTTATATAATTTTTCACTTAAAAATATATTGTCTGTCTATGTGTATGGGTATTTTGTCTACATGTATGTTTACTTGCATATCAGAGGAGGATATCAGATCCTACTGGACTACAGGTATAGACAGTTGTAAGCTGCTATTAGGGTGTTGGGAATCTAACTCAGGACTTCTGGAAAAACAGCAAGTACTATTGCTGATGAGTCATCTCTCTAGTCCAATATAGTATTTTCTCTAGTTGCTTTTATTTTTGATTTTGTATTTTTGTGGACTACAGAGTGCAGGACCTCATATATGTTAGGCAACTGTTATACTGATGAGTTTCATGATACATATGCACACACACATATTTCATGTTTGTGTTTTTGTCTTCATGCTACATCTCAGCATTAATTGCTTAATGCAGTGTAACAAAGATTTATATGTTTTCTTCCAGGTGTTTTTAGCTGTATTTTTTTCACTTAGGTCTTTGATTTAGATTGAGTTAATTTTTGTATATAGGTATCTGGTTGTCTCAGAATTATTAAGATTATTAACACATGAAATTATCTTGGTGAACTTATTAAAAATTATTTGAATTCTAGACTTTTAATTCTCTGCCACTGATTTCTATTTTTGTCTCTGTGGTAGACCATAGTCTTCATTAGTAGAGCCATGAGGTAAATTTTTAAATTGGAAAGTACGAGTCCTACCCTACAACTTTATTCTTTTCAAAAGTATTTTTGCTGTTTGCATGAATTCTGGGATAGCATCTTAATTTTCCCAACAATGCCAGCTAGGATTTCAATAAAAATTGTACTGCATACCATAGTTCCTTATTTTTAGTAAACATAATGTCATTATTATATTGACCAGAAAGACTATTCTTTAAAATTCTAAATGTCTTGGTAATGGACAAATATAAACTGTATCAGATTAATATCAAGATTCTTTCTCTTTGGACATTAAAAGAAGATTTATTTATTTATTTATTACTGCACATGCACACTATGAGCGTGGGTGCATGGATGCAGGGGTGTATTCACAAAGGATGGGGAAAGCCAGATTACGGTGCTGAGTGTCCTCCTCTTCTACTCTGTGCCTACCCCTTTGAAGCAGAGCCTTTCCCTGAACTCGGGGCCCACACTTTCTCAGCTATGCCACAAGCCTAGCGACTCTTCTGTTTCTGAGGGTTGTTGGCGTGCATAGGAGGCCCAGCTTGCTACGTGGCTGCTGGTGTCCCAACTCTAGTCCTTGGAAATGCACTGCAAGTTATGTCAACTGCTGAGTAATTGCTCCAGCTCCTGACACCCTTTTTTGATAGTGTTGTCCTTTATGGTCTAGGTTGGCCTCAAAATCCCAATCCTCCAGCCCATGCCTTTTGAGTGTTGAGAATATAGGCAGGTACCCACATGCCCAGCTGCTTCTCGTTAATAGAACATACCACTTTGTAAAGTTTAAATTTAATTGGGTAAAATAAGTAGCTATGAGGTCCTGTGAAGATAGGTACTGTGTTGATTTTTGCTGAATGCTGTATCTTTGGGCTAAACCCCAACATCTTCCCAGCAGAGAGCGTGAAGAGATTCTTTGGGAAGGCAGATATCCTCTTGAAGAGCTGGGGAGCAAGGGAGAAAAAGTAAGTGGCTCTGCTCTGTCTGAGCAGTGTGATGCTTAAGGTGCTAGACTAGGTAAACACAACTCAGCTTGATGTGATACACGCAAACACAGTCATGAGTCCACTTACATGAACTGCTCGAAGTTCAGGAGCTTGGAAAATGAAGTGCTCAAGAGGTGGGTCATTTTTATCTTAGGTTGATAGAAACCTTTTAAAGTTAGACCATGGTGATATTTGTATCCTAAATGTTAAATAATATATTTATGTGTGTACAATTATAAATATAAATTTACTGCTGTTATTTGTTGGCCAAGTTCCTGTATTGTCAGAAGAGGTGGTTTATATAGTTTCAGATTTTATGTTTCTCCATTCTGACCGGCTCACCTTGCTGGAGAAATTCTCCTTCCCATTCTTTATCTAGGCTGGGAGATCCTATTATTCTGCTGAAGGATGCTTATCCAGGGATACCCTCTGATATTATCTTGCCATACTGAGCTTAAATGATGTAGCCAAAGGTGGTAATACAAATGAATAGTGGAGAGCCAGTAAATGAAGTCAGGAAATGAAAGGATGCTTACCTGTCCGCTTGCAGGAGTCAGCAGGAAGGCAGTGAGGCGAGAAGCCAGGTAAGGGCACTATGGCAGAGGAGTGACTGATACTGTCATTAGCTTCATGAGCTGGGCCTCCTTGCCATCCAGCTGCTTCTAATGACATTTTATTTTCCTCTTGATTTCCTTTCCCTTCCATAAGAAAACTCAACGTGAGATGAAGCTCAGAGTCCAAGGTCTGACTTGAATAGAAATTTTATTATAAATAATATTCCCGCTATTTAAAAGTGAAGTTTCTATACATAGCGCTCTATTTATAAATGATTTATATTTATGAAAAAGCATGTTTTTAGGTATAACCTTTAAAACCTCATTGGAAAACAGATGTACTATTTTCTTTGACCACAAGAGGGCAATTGTGTCACATGTTAAAAAAAATGTCCGTCTTCTACTTTCTGAACAGATGGCACATTTGTTAGCTTTCATTGGATGTATTTTCCCTTTATTGAAGCACAGGGGAATTTCACATTTGCAGGTAGGATGGGCAAAGATAGTTAAAATTTTATACCGTATTTTTTTTTATCTCTTTGTCTATGCTGATAAAGGTAGCAAAGGCAGTTGATTTATCCCCCTTTTTCTGCTGTTTTGAAGGATTAGTGTGCGAACAAGCTTGGGTGAGCATCTCCATCACTATAACCCCACAGAAGATGTTCTGTTGATTTTACATTTAATTGGAAATGTCACAAAGATAATGCAAAACTCATCTTCAACCAAGCCCTCCAGTCCCTCTCAGATCCCGTGGTTCTCAGGATGTCCTTGTGTTTTGTCGGTCTCTGTGCCTTTAAGTAGCTACAATCCAGCAAGCTTTCTCTGCGGATGGTGCTGTGTGACCTTTCTCAACCCCATGATCACAGAAAGTCTGAAGAGTCCCTTTCACAGATGGGCTGAACCCTGCTGGGTTCCTAATGTCCTTGCCCCCCCTCTGGGTTCTGTAGCTCTTAACTCAAAGCTCTTAACTCAAAGCTAATCAGCTCCCTCTTCCCAAGGTGGGATGAAGCGGAGAGCCTTGTAAAGGTAGACAGTTTTAGGATTCTTGCCTTGGGCATATGTGGTTTGTCATGCGGTTATTGGCCCACGCAGGCTTTTCAAATTAGCTGTCAACACTTAAATGCAAACGGTTTTCATAAAAGACCCAGATGTCTTGCGTTTTTGGCAACATTGGACAGTGTAGTAGAGCTAGCCTGAACAGTTGCCTTGTCACTGTCGGGGCAACTACCTTCTTTAGAAGAGTCACTATCCGCATAGCTTACCCCACCCCCCTTGTTTTGGAAACAAAGAGAAATGCCTTGGTAATCACATTTGAAGTTTTTGTGAAACAAAGGAAAATGGTAATTTAATACCCACGCCTGTCTTTAAGCGGGGAGAGATGCACGTCTCGAGAAAGTCAAGGCTAAGAGAAAAAGTGAAAACTCTCCAGTTTGGAATTTGAGCACCTGGGAGAGCTCCGTCTGCGGCCTGGGGATCGTCAAGCTGGACCTCAGATAAAGGGCCTCCCAAAGTTTTTCTCTCACCAGTCCAAGGATGCATTCACTTTGCCGTTTTTTGTTTCTGGCTTAGCAGGATGCGGGTGGGATGGGGTGGGGGGCACTCACTGGGAGTCGGCCACGCCCCTAGATTTTTCTTACTTTCTTGTTGGGAGTGGTGGCACACGGAACCCCAAACTAGCATGCTGGCGAGTCACTGCCTGACTGGGCTGAGGTTAGAGAAGAGCCGCTGGAGAAGAGAGGTGAGGCTCAGGGACTTCTGACACGGATGCCTCTCCACGCCAGCTCTCTAGCTTCGGTGGCAGCAGAGCCAAGCACAGCCTGCGGTGGCTTAGAGGGACGGACAGGAAATCCATTCTCGGCTGCATGCGTATTGGCAAAACGCCTAAAGCAAACTGCTCGGCAAGTTTGCTTAAGTGGAGACAAACTCACAACTTTGCTCCTTCAAAGCCCTTGTTTACAAGTCAAAGCNAAATATAGGAAAAAGTAAAGAAAAACAAAATACAAACACTCTAACATCTGGTGAGTCCGGAAGGTACTATATAATATTTTACTGGAGAGTAAGGAGACCAGAGATAGAAATTGAGCCCTGCGGTCTCCAGAGATGGAGACAAGAGGGATGGTCATAAATTCAAGGTCAGCCTGAGCCACATAGTGAGACTTTGTTTTCAAAAAAGAAACCCAAGCAAACAAATATATATAGAGAAACTGAGGGCACAAAGGCTCTAAAAGCAGGCCTCTCAAAGACTAGAAGCCGTTTAAGACAGGTATCTTAATAGCTATCAAGAGAAGGTATTGATGCCACCTGCAAAAGGTCCAGTGTTATACTTTACAGAGTGGATCAGTTAGCTGGATATGAAGCACCTGTAATAACTGCTAGCATTTGGAATAACAACAATGTTGCTTAAAGGTAGACTTTGATAAATTTAAAAAATAATACCGCAGATGTTCTTTTATTCTCTGTTCAGCAAACACCTTCCTGTGTGGGAAGTGAGGCAAAGGAGATTTTATTTTTTAAACACAACAAAGAACCCATCCATGTTAGAGGGCACGAAAGGGATTGAGTAAGTGACCAGCCCTTGCTGAAGGAGACTTGCAAGCAAGAGGTGAGGACCGGTGCCACTGGAGGAAGAGCCAGCTGCTGCTGAGTCCTGGCAAGGATGCTTTCTCACAGTGCAATGCTGGCTGTGTTAGCTAAGCCTTTAAAACGTAGTTTTCCCTATTGGGCGGTGGTGATGCACACCTTTAATCCCAGCACTAGGGAGGCAGAGGCAGGAGGATCTCTGTGAGTTTGAGGCCAGTCTGGTCTACAAAGAGTTCCTGAGCAGCAACAGCTACACACAGAAACCCTATCTCAAAAAACAAAAACAAAAACAAAAAACCCTAAGCAAAACAAAAATAAAGTAATCTTCTGGGGCTGTCGAGATTGCTCAGTGGTTAAGAGCACTTGCTGCTCTCCCAGAGGACCCAGGTCCAATTCCGAGCACCCACATGGCAGCTCACAACTGTATGCAAATCCAGTTCATGGGAATCTGACACTTTCATATCAAATGCACATAAAATAAAGATCTCTCTCTATATATATCTATATATCTATATCTATATCTATATCTATATATCTATATCTATATCTATATCTATANGGAGGCAGAGGCAGGAGGATCTCTGTGAGTTTGAGGCCAGTCTGGTCTACAAAGAGTTCCTGAGCAGCAACAGCTACACACAGAAACCCTATCTCAAAAAACAAAAACAAAAACAAAAAACCCTAAGCAAAACAAAAATAAAGTAATCTTCTGGGGCTGTCGAGATTGCTCAGTGGTTAAGAGCACTTGCTGCTCTCCCAGAGGACCCAGGTCCAATTCCGAGCACCCACATGGCAGCTCACAACTGTATGCAAATCCAGTTCATGGGAATCTGACACTTTCATATCAAATGCACATAAAATAAAGATCTCTCTCTATATATATCTATATATCTATATCTATATCTATATCTATATATCTATATCTATATCTATATCTATA
>LOEQ01001580.1:142768-167076 GCA_001685075.1 Bramus lutescens
CTTTGGAAGAACAGGCAATGCTCTTAACCACTGAGCCATCTCTCCAGCCCCCAGTCTCACTTTTAAAGGCAGACTATAAGGATAGCAGCATCGGATTTCCTCTTAACTTGTTGGTATATTAGAATGTGACCTTAAAAAACTGATCCTCCATCTGGTGAGTTGGCTCAGGGGATAAGGGTTCTTGTTATCAAGCTTGAGGACATAAGTTGGAGCCCTAGTTGTGGAAGAGAACTGACTCTCACAAGTTGTTCATTGACCTTCACACTTGAGTGCTGTATTGTGTGTGCACACACTTTCCCCACCACTAAATATATATTGTAAAATAAAAAAATCAATCAGATTTCTAGCACCCTATCTGAGTCTTCATATAGTTTTAATTGGTTTTCTGTGGAAAGTTCTGTATATTGATGAATACTGACAGTTCTTCTGTCTGATAGTTCGCATGCGTGCTCTCTTGTTGGCTTATCTCTCTTTAGTTCTGCTCTGCATGATTGAGCCAGGGCTAGCTTCTGACCTGAAAGGAAATATCTTGGCCCTTCTTTCTTAAATATTGTATTTGCTATAAGTTTCTGTTTTAAAATTATTTATCAGGTTAAGGATGTGCCTTTCTCTCCTTCATTTGCTGCTTGTGTTTTATTTTTTATTATTTTTATTGCATATTGGTGAGTAATAGCTGAAATTTTGGGGTACAAAGTGATATGATTTTTTTTCTTTTGAGACAAGGTCTCATTGTGGAGTTCAGGCTGTCTTGGTACTTCCTATGCCCCTTCAGACTGGCTTTGACCTGCCTGAGACCTAGGAGCCCACCATGCCTACTCCTGATGTGACAATATGTGAATATAATGTAGAATGACCAAATCAGATCATGAACCCTCTAAATCATCTTGCAGTTGCCATGTCTAAAAGCCTATTTAATAGAAACTCTTACTGACTGAACAGATCTCAATTCTTTAATTGACTATATGATAAATTATAATAATAGTATGTTTCCATAGTAAAAACCATGCTTGATTCTTTTATATTGTTGACTAATATTCTATTTTGAGATTAATAACAATTTAGAGCCTTGTGTTTATTAACAGATACTTGACTTTATAAATCAAGAAAGCTAGAACTGAAAAATCTGTTGGTACAAAACATTTACAAGATCAGATTCTTTTTCTGTGTCAAGATAGCTATCTTTACAGGACAACTATCAAGTAAACTTATCAAAAAGTTAGTAAGAAGTATAACATTTGTTTTCTTTAATTATCTGTTTTTGTGGGTGCTAGATTTTGTTTCATCTATGACAAATAGCTGAGATGAAGCCACTATGTCTTCAAACTTATTTCACTTTTAATTATATCTTTGTGCAGGAGTGCACTGTCTACAGAGGCCAGAAGAGGAAGTCAAATCTCCTGGAGCTGGAATTAGAAGTGGTTGTCAACTGCCTCTGTGGGTGCTGGGAAATGAACTCAGGACTTCTGCCAGAGGGGCATTTGTTCTTCACTGTTGAGCATCTCTGCATCCCCATCTGTCTTTTTACCAGAGATATTCGAAGTGTGTGCCGAAGTGTGTTCTGTGGTTCAACATTGCATGTTTCCTGTTGAGATCAAGAGAACATGTACTTAGAGACTTTTACAGCAATTTGTCATGGCTGTGACCATTAGTGAGCGACACTTCAGTGGGCTTTTCCTGTTAAACAGAAGAGTCCTGTTGGTGATGCCAAGCCAGCGTGATGAGTTACATGTAACAGACATCATCATCAACCCTCAATGGGACAGACACTAACAAAGAAAAACAGGTTCATCCTCCATCACATATCCCTTTGGAAACCTTCGATGGGAGAACAGTTACAAGTTGGTCAAGTGCAATGAAACACTCCAAGTACCTGCGTCCACATTTATAAGGTAGTTGCCAAGCTCTTGCTGTATCTGCTATAGCATTGCACCTATACAGCTGTCTGAAACCTTGTTGAGTTCTAGAATCTTCTACCAGTGTCAAACTAAATTTTGTTTCTAGAGAGGATGCAGCTTTTTACCTTTGGAGATTTTCTCATCCCAGAATACCAGAGGCCTCGTGGACAGCTCCTCTGTTACAATTGCTTTTGGACTCTGTGGCTTCCTGACAATGACCTATTTTTTAAGTTCTTTTTAAACCACCATATTCAAGCTTAGCTAGGGCTTAAGCTACCCTTTCTATCTAGAATAATATCTATTTTTAAAAATGCTTTCAGATTTTTCCACTTACTGGTGCGGTTTTGACTTGAAAAGCAGGAGCTTTGTGACTCTTTGATTCTCCTCTTTATTCACCAGGAGATGATTTTAAGTATTTTTATAACTGTTGCCAGACTTTGAGTCACCTTCTCTCTCCTCTCCTTCCCTCACTCCACTCCTCCCTCCCTCTCTTCTTCATTGGTTTCTGTGTTTTGCTTTTGTCTTATTAGAAACGGTTGCATGTAGCCCAGAACATTCCCAAACTCATGATGTAGCCAATAATGGCCTTAAACTCCCAATCTTCTGTTTCCACTTCCCAAGCGATGGGATTCCAAGAGTGCAACAACCAGATCTGTTGGTGCCTCTTTTCCTTTGCTTTCCTTAGGGTCTCATGTGATCCAGGTTGGACTTCAATTTCTGATCCTCCCGCCTCTACTTCCTGAGTTCTGGGATTACAGGCACTCAGGTTTATATGGGTGTTTTTACTCTTAGGGCTTCAACTCGGGGCATTGTGAGTGTTGGCAAGCTTGCCCTCTCCCAGCTGGGCTATACTGCCAAGTTTGTGCCTAACATTTTACTTAACTTTCTTCATTCTTAATGCTGTAAGTTGTTCCTCCACCATGGCCACTGACATCAAATGACTACCACATCCCGGGATGGCAGTTGAGCGTTAGATGGAAGGAATAAACAATACCTGTCCTTATGCTCGCAAATACTTTGTTTTCTTGCCTGGTCTGAGCCTAACTATATAGACTAATCACGTTCTGAATGTTAATACAGATAAAATGTTTTTACATTCATGCAAATTACGCTGTGCTAAAGAGACTAAAGGGAACTAGCTTGGCCCTGAAGGAGAAAACAGAGGCAGCAATTTCAAAGGCACTTGAACAACAATACTAAAATAAAATTAATTAACTCCCTTTTAAACAAATTCTTTTAAGTTTTCATGGCAATTTGATTGTGTGTGAAAATTCTTGGCATGTCTTCTACAGGAAAGACACCATTCACTGTGAACTTTAAAGTTAGGGGGGAAAGCAGAGAATTGTAAGGAGAAAAAAAGGTGCTGTTAACCCTGTGCAGAGCAGAAAAGCATTGTAGTTATGTGACATGTGCAAAAAGGCCCGTTGGAGCAAGGTGAACCCTCCTACCCATCGGTTCTCAACCTGTGAGTCTCAAATTCCTTGACAAACTTCTAACTCCAAAGATAATTACATTGTGATTTATAACATAGCAAGATTGCAGTTAGGAAGTAACAACAAAAATAATTTGATGGTTGGGGGTCACCAGAGCATGAGGAGCTGTACTAAAGGGTCACAGCGTTAGGAAGGTGGAGATCTACGGCTGTAAAGTTAATTCCATTGTAGATTTCTTTAGAGAACATTAAGAGTTAGTCTGGAAAAGAGGAAATCTCTAGTTGTTTCCAGGTATACAGGGGATGCATGTGGAACATATATGGTTGGGGTGGTCATGTGCTAAGTAGGGGGCAGAGGAGGGCCTGAGTTCTCATATTCAGCACTGCTGGGAACATGTACCCTGAGTAATGATTGGATCATGAAGAGGCAAGGACATACTAACAATCCTTGTTGATCCATATGGAGAACATTAGAATCAAATTCCATATATTCCTAATGGTTGTTTTGGTTCTTCTGTTTGTTCATTTGTTTACCAGATAGAGTCTTTCTATATAGTCAGGGCTGGTTTCAACTTGTAATGTACTCAAGGTGAACCCCAAGCTCATGAAAATTTTTAGCACTCTGAATGCTTGGATTTATAGGCATGAACCACATTGCTTAGTAAAAATAAATAATTTTACTCCAAAAATTATTTTAAAACATTTTATTTATTTATTTATTTTTAACACAGGTCTCAATTTGGTTTCCAGGTTAGTTTTATTCTTCTTTTTAATCCTCCCAAGTGACTGAGATGACAGCTGTCCAGTACCACATGAAGACTGGAGAAGTTACTTTTCCTCAAAATTGTGTGGTCATGTACAAGGGTGTCAGTGTCCAGTATACACAGAAGAGGAAAGCATAAATAAATTTATGACCTTTGGATACAGCTTACCAAACTTCTTTCACATTGATTTGGACTCTTTAGACAGGTACAGATGTTCTGGAAAGCTTAACTTATAACTTGGGAAAGGATGAAATATGATGCAATGAGCCAATCATCAGGAGATCAGATGTCTTTTTTGTGACTGTTTAATTCTTTTTATGTCTTTGAGCAAAAAGTTAGTCTGACTAGGCTTTGTCAGAAGAAAATTAGAATGATGATACTAGCACTACTTATTTCTCAAGCTTGTTACAAGGATGAGATGAAACAAATGTGTTTCATACCCTGCTATTACACCACAAGTAAGTCTCATTGCTTGCAGAAAGCTATAATGTTCTCAAACTTTAGGTTGTGGCTAAGAATCGCTGTGGTGCTTGCTAAGGAAGACTATTTCCAGCAGTCCAAAAATAAAGCACCAAAATCTGCATACCTTTCCCACTCCTAGAAATTCTAAATAAAATAAAAACAAAATCACTCTTAATGAAGGACTGAAGTCATGACCAATAAAGGAACGTTCCTGCAGTTGGAAGCTGTGGTGGAGAGCAGTCATGTGGAGAAGTAAAATGTTAAGACCACCCTGCTCAGGGGGATAAGCAGAATCCTGCATTTGAGGTTAGAAGAGAATATGTGGTAAGTGTTGAAGGTGACCTTGGTGGGGAATGGGAAATAGGATTGTGCAGACTCCCATCTCCTATATAGCTCTCATTCTTCTGTAGACTAGAGAAACGTGTACTATTGAATGAAGGAAGTGATCTATAGCTGGTTTGAGTTCTACCAGTCTGCCCTTTTGTGATGTCACATTCTCCATATTATCCACAAAGACAGAAGCGCTCGAACTAACTCTGAGTACTTGGGTTAGTGGAGGAAAAAAGCCAAGCTATGTTTCCTTTAAGGGCTGCCATTTCCACTAGTGTCTCTGGTTTCCAGCTATAAAGCCCGGTTATCATTTGTTCCTCTTCTCAAACCCATCTTTAACAAGCTCTGGCAGAAATACAATCCTCCAATCACTGCAAAAGTGAAAGCAATAGAAAGGAAATATGGTCAAATGTTTGAAAAGCCCTGATTCTCTTGTCCTACCTTTATTCCAGCAAATCGAAACAGTTGAGAATGCAGAATCAGGAATATTTTTCTTTATTCTTATTTTTCTTTTTTGAGACATTATCTCACTATGTAGCTCTGACTGTTCTGGAACTCAGCTTGTAGAACATCTAGGCTATCCTCTGACACTCAGAAATGCACGTGCCTCTGCGTCCTGAGTGCTGGGCATGTACTACCATGCCTGGCCAGGGTTCTTTAACACACTCAGAGTATGATTAAGATTCAGAGGCTCCTAGAGGACCATTGGGAGATTCAGCTTTGCCATTTTCTCAAAACTAGTTCAAAATTCGGTCACTGTTGGTTTTATCTCCATATCAGTAGGTTGAACCCATTAATTAAGCAGATAACTTCTAATGGGGGTTTTCTTTTCTTTCCCCATGACTATCTTGCTTTCATATGTTTTCTGATTTGAACTGAAAAGGAAGTGGCTTGGGTTTTTGGTCTGTTCTGGATGGAAAAAGAAGCAAAGCAGAACGACCCCCTCCCACCTCCTCCACCACCAAGAGCAATGCTTTAGAACTAACATGGAGGTTGGGTTAGGAAACGGAGCTGGCATTCTCTTCCCTTTTCTGCCACCTGCATCAGTGGCCTCCACAGCACATGGCATCTGAATCCTGTGAGGTTGAAGAGTCTCCCTTATCTTGTTAACTCACGGAAGTCAGCATGGCTCATACTGCGGCCTGGACAGAGATGGTGACTGTCTGTGCTGTCTGTCTTTGTTTATTGGAGACCTGTAGTCACTGCTCTGGATAGATTTTGCCCTTTAGAGGAGTGGCAGGGAAGTGGCAAGGATTAGATAACCCCTGGGAATCTTTCAGCCTTGGCTTTCCATCTTCTCTTTCTTTGGTGCCATCTTTTTTCTTTTGTATTGAACTGATCATGAGAAGGACTTGCTTTTGAAAAAGCCCATGTAGGAAAGAGTTGTTTTTCCTGTCTTTGAGCTGTTCAGCCATCTGTCCCCATTTCTTCCTGGTTTCCTGTTATTTCCATTCTGCCTTTTATAAAGATTAACATGCAGAGCAACCACATATTCTATTAAGCTTGTTTCCTCACTACTTTATCTCATTAACTGCTTGATCACTGTGAGTAAGAATAATCTTCCATTAAGTCACAACTTCAAACGTGCCTGAGACTTAGATCAAGTAAGCCTTCAACAGCTTAAAAAGAAAAGAAGTCTTTAAATCTGAGAGGTTCACTTCAAAGGCAAATGGATGGTGTTCTCAGCCCAATTGACAGGTAAATAGTCATTTGTAACTAAAGATATGCAAGTGTGGAAGTATGGCTCATGCTGAAGTTATTCTTAACTTCTTCTCTAGTTAAAGCAGTTTAGAGCTTGTCCCTGAGAGGCGTTGGCTAGCACAACATCCCACACATCGGTGGGTTGTATCCTTAAGCAAATACCCAGATTTTTTGCTCCATTTCACCCTAGCCATTCTTTTATTTTCTGCATCCACATACTTTTCTCAGCAATATACACAGTTTGCAAGAAATAGTCAATAGTCAAGTAGTGTGTGCTTGGATGCTTTTACTGGCCTACCCTTTGGTTACCCCAGTAACTCTCCTTCTCTGTGTCAGTGAGATTTTCCTCACTATAGCAAATAGTTGAGATACTCAATTTATATGAGAGAAAGTTTTATTATTTTGATTCATGGTTTTGGAGGGTTTAGTGTATGATCAGGCAGACCCATTGCTGGAACAGGGCAGGATATCATGCTGGAAGCCTATGTCACAATGGCATAGTGATGTTGACACTGCTTATCTTGGGACATAAGAGGAAAAGAAAGGTGCCTGGGTCCTACTGTTTTTGAGGTCATGTTGCCAATGACTTGAAGATCTCCAATAAGTCATTACCTCCTATGTTTCCATCATTCCCTCATAGGCCTGCACTAGTGAACAAGACTTGAGTCTATGGGGAATATTTAAGATCCAAACTATGAGATTCTTCTTTCATGTCTCAGTTTAGAGCTACTTGACTTGGGAAACTCTCCTGACTTCCCCAACTTATCTATTTCCTGAAAAAGATTCTCTGAGTTTACTGGAATTCTTATAGCCATATTTTTAGGACTGTAAAATATTCCATTGTGTAGTAGGAGGCTGCTTGTTCGTTCCTGGCAGCCCAGACACCTGAAATAACCACACAGAAACTGTATTAATTAAAATCACTGCTTAGCCAATAGTTTAAATGTATTTCTGGCTAACTCATATCTTAAATTATTCCATTTATATTATTTTATATTTTACCAAGAGGCTCATGGCCTACCAGCAAGTTTCCAGCTGGTAGCTCAAGTCTTTTCCCTTTTATGGCTCCATGAAGTCTTGTGACTCTGCCTTTTTCCTCCCAGCATTCAGTTTAGTTTTCCCCACCTAGCTCTGTTCTGCCTTGCTATAGGCCCAAAGCAACTTTTTTTTAATTCATTAACCAATAAAAGCAACACATATACAGGACTTCCCTCACCATCATTGTAATATTGTAAGCAATTGTTTGGTCATTGTTATGGTTTGAATTCCAAATGTCCTCCATAGGCTGATATATTTGAACACTTGGTTGTTGTTGGTTGGACTATTTTGGAAGGTTGAAGAATCTTAACGAGGTGGGGCCTGGAAGGAGGAGGACTGTTGCTGGGATTTGGGTCTCGTAGTTTGGTCCTACTTCTGGCATGACCTCTGTGCTTTCCGATCTGTTAAGATGCGAATCAGCCACAAAGCAAACTCCTACCACCACAGATCAAGCATTTACCAGCCACGCTTTCCCATTGTGGTGCTCCAAACCCTCTAAACCATAGGTTTAAACCAATCTTCTCATTCTCAAATTGCTTCTGTCAGTGCTGCGTCAAGGGACAAGAAAAGTAACGAATGAAGTCAGTCATTGTTTAATGTTGCAGCTGTTCATTGGCTATTGCGGTGAACACCTTGAAATGAAACAGCTTTCCCACATCTTTGCCTCTTTGGGGAAGTTCCTAGGAAGGGAGTCAATAGATAATGTACAGCAATCTTTTAGATGCTCCCTGAATTTCACAAAGGTACCAATTATTGCTGAGTTTGTAGCAGCAGACGAATGTGACAATTTCCCCATGTCACAAGTGACGTGGTCACAGTTTGTTTTTTCATCAGTCTCCTTGGGTTTCTTTTCCTGTAAATTACTGTTACTAATAGTTCCCATTCCCTTTTTACTTGAAGACATGTCCTTCAGTATTTGTAACAATTCTGTAATTAAGGGTTGTGTTCAATCATTTCATATAAATATAAATGTACATTTCTAGTTGTAGACTTACTTTTTTAAAAAAATCAACTGATACATCTTGTGTTTTTATGAATAGCAATTCTTTATATTTTCCCCCTGTTCTTTGCCATTTATTTATTTATTTATTTGTTTGAAATAAATAAATAAATAAATAAATAAAGTTTGTTTGTTTGTTTGTTTATTGCCTTTTCCAGACAGGCATTCTTTATAAAGCCCTGGTTCTCCTGTAACTTGCTCTATACTGAGGCTGGCCTTAAACTCAGAGATTTGCCTGGCTCTGCTTCCGGAGTGCTAGAATGAAAGGCATACACTGCCATTCACCAACTCTCTTTTATATTTATAGAGATAAATATAAATATAAATCATATACTAAGATTGTAGAAACAATGGTTAAGAGAAAACAAGGAGAGTACATCTATATAGAGAGTAAAACAATTAGATTAATCTATAACATATGCTCATGAATTATCAAATTCATAGAGGGATGAAAGCTATTTTCATATAATACCATGCTTAAAAACATTTAAAATCAAAATTGAAAGATATAAAAGAATTAGGAGGCTGGAGAGATGGCTCAGAGGTTAGAGATGGCACTGACTTCTCTTCCAGAGGACCCAGGTTCAATTCCCCTGTTCCAGCTCACAACTGTCTGTTACTCCAATTCCAAGGGATCCAACACCCTCACACAGAAGGCAAAACACCAACTCATATAAAATAAAAATAAATTATTAGAAAAAGATATAAAAGAATTAGAAGAAAATCCTCAATACATAATAGAAAAAGATATAAAAGAATTAGAAGAAAATACTCAGTACATATATGCACATGAGCTAGTGTGTATATAGTTATGAGGCTGACCACTCTGCATTGGACAACCAATGTTATATATGTAATAATAAAAAATTAAAGAAATAACTGGCAGTGGTGGCACACGTCTTTAATCCCAGCACTTGGGAGGCAGAGACAGGCAGATCTCTGTGAGTTTGAGGCTAGTCTGGTCTACAAGAGCTAGTTCAAGGATAGCCAGGGCTACACAGACAAACCCTGCCTCAAATAAACAAGCAAACAAACAACATCAAAGAAAGGTGCTATCAGCTTGAGAGAGTGGGAGACTCTCAAAGGTGTTTGAGGGAGGGTGACTGGGAGAGACTAGATGGAGGGAAAAGGTAGAAAGCAGTATAATTCTGTTTCAATTAAAATATATTGAAATGAAAATAAGAATTACTATGACTGATAAAAAATTCCTTACTGTTTGCAGTTTTGAATAGTTTTTTTTTTTAATCAAAAATTTCTCAAGTGGCTTGGTGTTGAGTGGGAGATTTAAATTCTTGGTCTCTGAACTTTATCTTTTTTTCTAAATGTCATAACAATGCTTCTGTGACTGAAAAGGCGATAATTAGTGTGGTGAAGAGATAAGAACTGGCTTGAATTTAGAAGGGCAGTGTCCAGACTTGGTTTCATTTCATCCCATAATTACCCCCACCTGCAAAATGGATAGCAAAATCCTTGCACTGTCTACTTCAGAGAGCTTTTTTTGAAGGAGAAACCAAGTAATGTCTAACATAAGTAGTTTTGAAGACTGCCATTCTTAGTTTGCCTTCTTCTTGTTTTAGTGAACATCACAACCAAGAGCAACTTGGAAGAGGAAAGGGCTTATTCGGTTTACATTTCCACAATCACAATCTACCATTGAGGGAAGTCAAGCAGCATTGAAGCAGAAGCCATGGAGGATGCTGTTTTCTGGCTAACTCATGTTCAGATTGTAATTCCTTTAGCCACCCCTAAGGCTGCACTTCCCGGCTCGGAGGCCAGCNCCCGTGCTGCACTCCCCCCTAATAAACTCATACACGTGGGTTCGTTCGTGTCCCTCGCCATCTTTCCATCCGCGGAAGAATAGTATTACTGGTAATATTATTGGTAATATTATTAATAGAATAATACAGATAGTTTTCTTAGGGGTGCCTAGGGAAGGGCATTGCCCACAGTGGGCTGGGCTGTCCCACACCAATCATCAGTTGAAGAGAGTCTCTGAAAGATATGGTCACAGGACAATTTGATGAAACAAATTTTCCATGGAAGGCCCTTCTCTCTTCCCAGATGACCCCAGGTGATGCCATGCTGACACTAAAAATTCACCAGCACAGCTCTTTACACAATACCAGCCCCTTCCTATTTCTCTTTCAGAACCGTTTTTTTTTTTTTCAAAAGAACATCTTTGTTTCTGGATTTACTCTGAAAATGGCTTGCACAAAGCAATAGCTTTGCTTAATAGATTATATATTCTGATCATTAAGGGCCTTGACTCTGGAGTTCTAATGAGCTTAGCTTGTATAAGTTTCTGTCACTCATATCATTGTGATCTTGGAAACATTACTTAATTCCTCTGTGTTTCAAGTTTCCATCTTTGGAGAGAAAAAAATCATAACTATGCCAATCATCAGGGTTCTTTGGTTATATCAACAACTTTTGCTGAAGCAGAAGAGAGTATAGTAGTTAATCCTCTTCAGTATCTATATTTACACAGACTTCACTGTATGTATATAATCTAATGATGCTCTCAAGAGTGCTTAGGATGGGGACTCTCCAGAGACTCACATTGTGATCTGGTCCCCTTTTTTTGATTTGCTTCTTTTAGGCTCAATCATTTACTATAAACAGGGGTTGTGCTTGGGTGTAATGACATTTTGTTGCCACTAGGTTCTCTAATTTAAAATTAGATACCTCATTGACTTAAGGAAATCGTTGTGTGGGGTTGAAGAGGTGGCTTCATAGTTACGAGTTCAGGGGTCTTAGTGCCCATGTTGGCAGCTCACAACCATCTGTAACTCTAGTTCCAGGGGATCTGATGTCTTCTTCTGCCTTTTGTGGGCACCAGAATACACACCAGAAGGTATACACATGCACACAGAAACACACACAAAATCATGTTTTACCTAATATTATAGACTCTGGGTTTGATTCTCAGAATTGAAAAAAATAAAAATTAAGATGAAATGATGTAATTGATTGTACCCAGGCCATATTACTGCTCTGGACCTGTAGTGCCGTGAAGAGAATTGGTTATTTAAATCTTAGCATGTTGCCCAGTCCTGACCACATGGCACTAGGATTGTCTTTCATAACACTGTCACATGACTGAAGAATGGGAGCAGTGGCTTCCCAGAGGAATGGGTGGTGCAAGCTGCATTCATGGTCAGAAATAGCCATAGCCAATACTGAATATTTTTTGTGCCTTTTCCGGATATATTGTTAAGCATTAAAATTTTTAGGAAGAAAAAGGAAAAAAAAAAGCTTGGTTCTTTTATTTATAGGATGGTGTTTGTTCCTACGTATATCACAGAGTTGCCTTCAGAAGTGCAGTAGTTAAACAGTCTCTGAAGCAGTTTATTGTAAACATCAAAGAAAGATCTCCAGCAGGCCACCCCTTAAGAGGATTAGGGAGAGGAAGGAAGCAATTCATGGTAAATGCTCACTTCGGAGGCAGCTGCAGGAGCACCGTCTTGAGGCCCTGACCTCTCTTCCAGTCAGAGGATGCATCTTGAATATGATAGAAGGGACAAAAGGCAGAGACTCCTTTGTGCTTCTTCCCATTGGTTAGTCTGATGTTTGCAGACTTTCATTCTTCTTCCTGGTGAGGACTTCGGTTTGCTTTCCTTTGGACTTTTCCTTTCAAGTTGTCTTTAGTGACAGAGGTGGGGCTCAATAGTAACATATAGGAAATGGAGTTAAGTTTAGTGTTTGGGTCTGTGTTATATTGTTGAGACTGAAAAACGGGGGGGTATCTGAACCTTTTGACTAGACTCATGAGAACCCTTTTCTTATGAGCACCATCAACACTGGGTTGAGCCTTCCAACTGACATCGATCATCACAGCTAGCAGGCAAACCTCTTGCAATACAACCAATTACTCTCTCTTTAAAGTCGGGCATCCAGAGACATAGCAAATCATATGCAACAGGATATATTTTGGGGGTAATTTTACTTAATTATAAACAACATCTTGATGTACTTGCCTCTAGAGCCTTTGTGACAAAGAGTTCAAGGGAATAAATGGTTGCTGCATTTCATGATGTGATTTTAATTTCTCCACCTTGGCTGCTTAAGGACGACAGCCTAATCTGATATCATTGAAAATATGAAATATGCTTGTATTTCCACCATCACTGAGAGTTAAAATTGGATAGTAGGCTCAGAGAGAGCTAATGGAACCTTAACTGAGCTAGAGCCATGGGGATGGGTGAGGACACAGAAAATTGAGTTGGGGTGGTGGTGGTGGGTCTGTTTAAGAAAGCCTCTGTGTTAACAATGATACTTGAATTTAGGTCAAAGAAGGACAGCATGAGAAACAGAAATAAGGGAAATTTCAGATTTAAGAAAACAATGATATCTTTCAGCTTCTCCATCACTTAGATTTCAAAAGAGGAAACCTATTCTGCATATTGCTTAGGACATCTTCTGGTTATTCTTGAGACAGGTGGAGTAGCAGAGTCACCCATCAAAGGGGAAAACAGAAAACAGCATCCACCATACAACACTGAATGCGTTTGTTTGCTACTTACTATGCTTTTTTTTTTCTTTCTTGCAGCTGGCTTCTCTTCCCCCTCTTCTGTCATTTGGCTGCCTTAGTTGTAGATGTGACTTTTATTTTCTCTTTTCCAGATGGAGATGTTTAGGGTCAGTTCTGCCAGCAACCCAGTACAGTGAATAACCAAGCTTGCATAACGCCGTGGTACCCTGAGCCCCCAACTCATTTTTGAGGTTGGTACATCTCGGAGGCTGAAGTGCATGTACATAACACTCCTCTGATGCTATTCAGGGAAGACAGATGTGGGCATAGAATCTGTTGCTATTGGAGACTTTTCTGCTCAGGCAGAATGATGCACTGTAGCTGAAACTTGAATTTTAGTATGAAAGATGATTGTTACTGCTCTAGTGCCACTGATTAAGGTCAGCCTCAGACATTGCTTGGGAACAATTAGGATGGCTTTCGTAATCTATTTTTCCCCCTGACTTGAAAGTGGGATTTACCAGGAATAAATGTAGTATATTTAGTACTGACTGTATCAGTTATCGTAAAATAACCACCATTTATTACTTATATTTTTGCTGTTGGGCACAGCTCAGCTGGGGTGGCTCATCTCTGTTCCACATGATGCAGGCTGAACTCCCTGATATANTATATGGTCAGCAGCCTGGTTGTTAACAACTTAGCAACTGGCTCGATCTTGAGGCCAGTGAGGCATGGATCTCTTCCCACGGCTCCTGAAGAGGATACTCTGTGTTTCTTATATTGTAGCCATAATTTCCCAACTCTATCTCAGTGTCCAACCATCTTAGGAAATATTTCACCCCTTTGCCCAGCTCATTTCTAGGAGCTATGTTACAAACGTTCTCAGCTATGACCCCTTCTCTCCAAACTATGCTGCTCTGCCAGCTGCCGCCGCTGTTGCTGCTGTTGCCACCGTTGCCGGTCACCCAATGTGCTCCAACACCTCTGGCTGCATCCTTGCTTTGGGCCAGTATTCTAGACCTTCACGACTCTTACAGAGAGGTGGGGAGACTGCTACTTTCCCTTTGGGGTGAGGCATTAGATGTGCCCCAGGCAGAGTTGTTGGCATCCTCATTTTTATTCCCTCTCTAACCATCTGTTGTCCTTCATGTGTTCGTGAAGGCTGGATGAGAATAGAATGGATTTGACAAAGGGTGTGAAGGAACTTACTCTAATAATTGTCGTTTGATGGCGTCTCTCATGCTCTCTTTCCTCTGCATTTATGTGAATTCCTCCCATACTCCTAAAATATCTCACAAAGGCTCTTGCATGGAGAGCCATGGGTAGCTGTTGGGTCTGTGGATAGTGATCATTTTTCAAGGGCCCTGACCTAACCATCTACTTAATTTCTCAACAAATTAACAATATGATGGTACTATTAGAAGGTGATGAAAGATAGGAGAAGCGGCTCTCCTGGAAGAAGTAGGTGGCTGGGGCTGAGCCCTGGTCCTGTCTCCTCTCCTTCCTCCCCATCCTGTTTACCATAAGGCTGGCTGCTTGCTCCATCACAACCTTTCTGCCATGATGGACCCAAACATCTGGCCGGGTAGCCAACCAGATCCTTCTCTGCTTTAGTTATTTTCTCAGCTATTCTGTGGCCGTGGTGAAGAGTGGAACCGTGTTAGACGGGGTCCAGAACTGGTTTAAGTCCCATGAGGGCTCTGCTTCACTCCCTACTCCCCTCTCAGACCAGTACCACAGTTGATGTGAATGAAATTCCACCTTAAAAGCAAAGAGACTAAGCTAAAGGAAGGCTACTGGGTTGACCTGATGAAGGCAGTGGCTGGGGCTAGTGAGAGCCCAGGCTCTGTTCAGTCCATTCCTCAGCTGACTAATCCTGCCCATCCTAAGAAATCAAAGACATCCTGCGGGGGTAGCAGCGAGTTACTCCATATGGTGTTCTGCTCTTTCTCACCCTTTTAATTTGGCTCATTGTTCAATCTTAATTTGCAATTGTCACAGCTGCGATTACATTCCTCACATTCCACCAACTCCACAAACCCTTGAATCTGAACCCTTGGCGGCTTTAATTTTATTTTTGTTGAGAAAGGTTATATTGTCACAATGGCACTCCAATAAGGGAAAACATTTTTTTTAAAATGTAATTCTAATTTAGTATTAAGCCTCAGATCGGGCCGAAACCGTGGAACCTCAAGAGCAGGGGAGTTGACAACTCAGCCATAATCAAGCTAACTGAATTGGACAGAGCAATGTGAGACATAATTAGCAATTCCGTTCAGCGAGCTGTCTCCTGAAAAACTTAAAATACCTTCCCTGCCTCATGCATATTCAGTGCCTCATTTGCTATTGTTTTTATCCAACAGGTTGAAATTCAAAAGGGAAAAATTCTGAGTTGTCTGTCTCACTTTCATCCTCCACTGTCTCCTCTCTCCGCAGCAGCCCTCTCTCCCCACAGCCAGTCCTGTTTCAATACCATGGGTCACTCCCATGCCAACTGCACATTGACAAATACAAAATACTTTGAGCCCATTTTTCTCCCTTTCGTTTGCACCTCTGTCACCCCTTCCTCTCAATTAGATACACCGAGCAGGTAGGCTTGCCCTGGGGAATTATGATCGCTTGATTGTTGTGGTCAGGCATCTGAAGGTAGGGAGCTGGAGTGGGGAATTCTATCTTCCACATGGTTGCTAGGTCAGGAGGAGGTTCACGCTGAACTGGAGATTGATTGATGATCCCAGGCTCTCCCTCCTGATCTCTGTCTACCCTGGTGGCTTCGGCTTTCACTCTCTTTGATGGTCCAGGCCATTGGGCTGCTGTCTGTGGGTGTGCAATGAGACCTCAAAGGTAATGACGGGGAGGGGAGGAAATCAACTACTTTCCCATGTGTTCATTGTGTCGTTGGTTAGCTGAGCTTCAGAGGTCTGTACTTAGTAGCCAGTTTGAGTTGCTATAGCAAACTACTGTGGATTGGGTAGCTTAAAGGACAGAAATGTATTTCTCATAGTTCTGGAGGCTTAGACGTCCAAGAGCTAGGTAGGCATTGGCAGATCTGGTGTCTTGGGGTTTGTGCATCCTCATCTGCAGAGGACTGAATCCTCAAGTGAAGGAGAAGAGGGAAAGGGATGAAGTGCTCTCTCTCTGTCTCTTTGCCTCTGTCTCTGTCTTTGTCTACTTCTCTCTCTGTCTCTCTCTCTCTGTCTCTCTCTCCCTCTCTGTCTGACTGTCAGTCTGTCTATCTCTTTCTCTGTCTCTCTCCCTCTGGTTCCAGGGATTAAATGCAGGGTCTTATAAATGTGAGACATGTGTTTTCTACTACTAAATCAAACCTCTAGCCCTCATATCTGGCCTAGGAAGGATACAAGTACCATTTATGAAGGTACTGAAGCCATGATCTAATCCCTTTCCAAAGGCCCTGTCTCTTAATAAGTTATATTGATGGTTATGGTTTCTATGTGTGAATCTAGAGAAAGGAATCACAAACATTCAGTTTACAACACTGACTTAGTTCCCTTATCTCTTCCTAGTGTTTCATCAATTAAGATCATAATCCTGTGTTTGGATATTGTTATGCAAATTGGATAAGACAATGTATAGGGAAAATCTAGGTGACGGTAGAAGACCTTGTTAGTGTACAATAATTATGATTTTTAATACTTATTTTGTCTCACCTTGATCTTCCTCTTCTTTTCATTTTATTTGCCATGTGACTTCAGGAAATATGAAGTGGGCTGAAATGCCAATAAAAACACATTACTTTCAACCTCTTTCTTAGAAAATTTTCTTTTTAAAAGACATTCTACCAATTAATAAATGCTGAATTAAGTTTTATCATCTCTCTTCTTTAATGTAACTAGTTAGTAGAGGTGACTGGCTGAAGGCACCAAGCTCAGTTAAATGAGAAATTAGATATATTTCTAATTCTAAATTCCTGGGAGCCTCATTGTATTTCTTCATGAAAAACGACCTTCTATAGATTCTTGACTTTTCTTTTTGGGAAACATTAGAATTTAAAACAAAACAAAACAAAAACACACATTAACATTTTAGTTTGCTAACTTGAATGGTGAAGGGTTGATTTGCGTATGTTATTTAAAAGTGGTCCAAGAATCAAGTTAAAGCATACTCAAGCATGTCAGTATTTTAGAAGGACCTGGAGTCTATCTGATGAAATGAAGCGATTGAGGAAGATAATTTTGATAGGGGTTTGAATGAAACAAAAGGAAGATGAAGGTTGTCACTGGTATTGGAGAGAGAACTTGGGAACTTGCTATGTTGTAGGTTCACTTTTCCAGGGAAAGTTGATGTCTGAGTGTTCCCAGGGTGAGATGGCAACGGCAGGACAAGAGCAACTGGGAGCGGTCACTCTGTCTCCTGGGAGTAGATCTTACTGAAGGCATCCCTAGTACCTCCTGACTATCACTATCCTATCTCTAATTGCTTCCCGAGCAAAGAACGTACTCCTTTCAAAATGTTAAATGTCTGCGTGGAAGACTCACCTCACAAGCTTATTTTATGTGGCCTCGCACGGTTCTCAGACTCACCCTACACAAACTGTAAACGCGAAACAACGTCATGGACATCGGATACAAAATGACAGGCAAGAACTTAGCAACCTTTTCCCTCCTGCAGTGTTCTTCTGTTTCTTAATTTAATAAGATAAACCTGGGCCAGGAATTGGACCCTCTGTTCACACCAGGAGAAAGGGATTTCCAGCAAGGGGGAAGAGGAGCCTTCAAATGTGAATACTAAACTCAAACAGCAGGAGGGATGAAATGCTTGGTGAAGAAGACCGAATGACTTGGAAGTTGCTCATTTTTCATGCATAAAATTAGGATTCTGAACATGTTCCAAAGCAAAAATGTTTTTCACAAAGGTGGGGAGAGAGCAGGGGGTATTCTGGAAGTCATGTCCACATTGACTGGACAACCTTGGTCAGGTCTTTCCAATGTCTTCCAGGCAGAAGTTTGATGATCTACAGCCTACACAGAGAACAGAAGGAGCCACAATTGCAAGGAAAGGGTATGGAATAGTATCTAGCCATTTGAGGCTTGGTGAGGGAGAGGCTGGCATGCTGCTAACAGTGGAAAATACCAGCCTTTGCCTGCCTATGTGGAAGTTCACAGTGTTTTGAAAGGAATTAATCTGATGTTTCTACTTTAACCACATAGAAGCTCAAGTCCTGAGAAGTCTCGGCAAAAAATACATTTTGTTGACAGGTTGTTGCACAGGGTATAACCTCCCACAAAAATCTTGTCTAAATCCCCAAGAATGGAGAAAATGAATGATATAGTATCAAAGTTGCAGTGGTGTTAGCTGCATGGCCTTCAAGATTTTTGCTTCTTCTTTTCTCACACTTTTTTTTTTAAAAAGCAGTGAGTCTATTGAGAAATCTTATTAAAAATCACAAACTGAACAGCACACTTTTTTTTTCGAACCAGAAACAGATTTTAAATGACAAAAAAACCTCCTTTAATCTTTTTGTAACATCTTGACAGTTGTGCCAGAAGATGTCTGCTTCTGCCTTCAAAATATAATTGCTTTTGGTCTGAAATAATTCATTTCTCCACTCTTTTTCCTCTTCTAGAAAACCTTGCCCTTTCAGCTGGATATTTTTTCTTAATTTCATGGCTCCTTTTTTTGGAGGGCGATGGGAAGGGTTTGGGAAACCGGGAGGCTAAGGAGATCAGGCAGCATGTCAAGGCACACACTCTTCGTAAAGGAGTGATAGGGTTCATCAATAAGGCAAAGAGTGAATAATGCGTGTATTTTGTTATGAAAACGAGGCTAACACCACAGTTTTGAGATATCTGAAATCCCCAAAGGTAACTGACCTTTGAGATATACCAGAATATGTTTCTATCTATTTAGTTGTCAATAACTCAAGCCCTCTTATCAATTTCAAACTATTTTAAAAATGAAGTCTTAAAGAGTCCAAATCTTGTGTTTTCTCTAAAGTATCACTCTATACATATAAGAATGAATGTCATCAGGCTTCCATAAAATCTGCACTCATGCACTTTCTATGATGAAACACCTTCGGTCAATAACATACATCTTTTAGGAATAAAAGTAGGGGACGTGGACAAGACAAGGGATTGTCCACGGTGGGTCTTTGGGTTTAGTCATCAATGACAACCCATTACTACAAAATGGTATGGTTCCATTCTTCTAATATATAATTCTATGCCTTTAATCACAAAGCAAGGAGAGGAAAGGTAGGAAAGAGAAAAAGATTATGAAAGAATGAGTTGCTATGTATTAGTATTTATATAACTGTTCTGAACTCCTTGCAAAGCCATGGAATCACCCTGCACTTCTGTTTCTAATTCCTCTCCTCCTTCCTAGGAATACTCCTTGAATTTCCTTCAGTATTTTGAAATTCAAGTAGTTTTATACAAAAGTAATCCCCCTTTAAAAATATTATTAGGTTTGGTATTTGTGAAAATACCAAATTGGTATCTTAAGACTAGATACCATCTTATGTCAGTCTCATGATAGCTCTGCAAGGTTGGAAGTAGCATCCTCTACAGATAAGGTGACCAAGAGATGGAGAGTAGGTAACATGCTTAATTTACATAACCAGGAAATTGAAGAGTTACAAACTGAACACTTGCCTGTCAGGCTTTAAATCTATCTATGCTCATTCTATAATATGACTTCTTAAGCTCTAACATTTACAGAAGTCTATAATCAAGTGCTGTATCAGGACCATTTATTAAGGAATTCTAAACTGGAATTGGCATAGGAATTGAAGGCAGGTTGGGCATAGTGGCACATGCTTGTAAACCCAGCATGGGTCCCTGAAGCAGACAGATTGTGAGTTTTCTGGGTGTGGTGGTGCACATCTTTAATCCCAGCACGGAGGAGGCAGAGGCAGGTAGAATTCTATGTGTTCAAAGTCAGTCTGGTCTACATAGTGAGACCCTGTCAAAAAATTAACAAGAAAAAAAATATTGTAAGTTGGAGGTTGGCATAACCTACATAATCTCTCTCTCTCTCTCTCTCTCTTTCTCTCTCTCTCTCTCTCTCTCTCTCACACACACACACACACACACACACACGCACACAGACCCCAGGAACAAAAGAGCTGAAGACTCAGCTTCCTAAAATACTGTGAAGAGTGATTCTGTGCTCCTGTCAACACTGAATGAGAAATGGTGCTGGGATTGATTGTTAATGTCTGTCATGGGAACATGATGTAGCTTTGCCAATTATTCATAGTAGTTATGACTCATAGACCAATTTAATAACAGGAAGAAGATGATATGGATTTATGAGTCATGGCCTGATGAAAGCCCTGAATCAGCAGCATGTTCAACAGTGGTGTCTTGAGGAATTTACCCTACCTGACTTGCATTTTATTCTAATGGGGATAATAGTGGATATTTTGTGGTTCTGTAAAACTTTAATGAGATAATGTATTTATAATGCAGCATTCAGTTTTTAAATATTTATTTATGTTTTTGGACAGGTTCTTTCTATGTGGTCCTTGCTGTCCTTGAATTGTTATCTAGATCAAGTGGGCCTCAGGCTTACAGAGATCCATCAAGGCTGCCTGGTTGTAGCACAGCATTTATTTCTTGTCAAACACGATCTTCAGGAAGTATTAGAGTGCTTACAATCTTCTAATTTTTCTTTCTCTTGGCTTAACTCTCCAAAGATACAGTTGGGCTGTTTTTCACAGCAAAAGAAGATAATAGTTTCTAATTTGTTTCCCTGACAGTTTCTTTTCATTTCCTCAACATTAGAGATGTTGATTAGGCTAATTGTTTTAGTCAAGAATGAACACCGGACATTGAGCAAATGACTCTGGAGAGAAGTCACTCACCTCACCGTCGATCACGGCTTGATACAGTTAACAAAAATCGGGGTGAGTGTAACACATCTAAGGTGTTGCAGCAGGGTGTGGGGGCAGAGAAAACCCTAATGCCTGTGGTTTGGCAAAAGATGATAATGCTTTTACAGACACAATTTCGCTGTCTAAGATGCTGTCCTGAGTGATAAGAGGAACATGACAGAGATTGGGGAAGGGTGGAAGCTGAGAAATGAAGCCACAAACTGCTGTTGCTTGTCCCAGTTCCATTAACGTCACACAGTCAAGTGCTCCGGTATAGTGAGTGTACTTCGCTAGCTTGTAATTGCCCTGTGCTTCAGTCAAGAGATGGGTAATTGCTCCTATGGGCCATGGATTTCCTGCTAGCTGCATCTGATTGAAACCAGTCATTTATTGTGTTTAAAAACCCCAGAGTTGCTGCAGTGTTTACAGATAAACCTTCTGTGCAGCAGTCATTTGCCCAGTCATCCATATATTAAAAATATTACAGACTGCTCCTTCCTCTTTTCTTAAAGATGGAACAACTGTTCTTTTTAGTTTGATTGAATTCCAGGATGTGGTATTGAGGCAACGACTCTTTTGCATGTTGTATTTTAAATAAAGCTGCATGTTTCTGGATTTAAGCCCTATCCTGGAGATACTTGTTAACGGCCACACTACTATAGTTCTAGATAGGCATTTTTTTGCAAATAGAGCTATGAGTCTATCATTCCTGCTTTTATCCTTGGAATGTGATGAAAGAAGTCTGTTTACTCCTCAGCTCAAAGAGGATTATGTATTTTCAGATTTTAATGACATCTGTATCTTCATTGCATGCCGTATACAATGCTATATGCTCCACACAGCTGTTAACTCTCTCTAGATATACTCAGATTTCGTGGGTTTCCATTCCTCCACCAGTGCAGTCCTGTGAAAGTAAAGATTTAAGGCTTCAAGAGAAGTTGGATCTCTAACCATAATCCAAACCTGTCTAGCGGCTCTTGAGACTTTGGATAGATTTAATGCAACTTCTTTTTTTATGAACAGTGACATTGGTACTGTATTCTACTTGTTCCCTTGATTCCTGTGCAAGAACAAAGAAATGCTCAGGGATGAAATAGTTGGGGATAAATGACTAGGGATAAAATATCAGTGCCCTGGAGTTTTGAAATCAGAAGCTGTCAGTCTTTACCATATCTCCCCTTTTAACTTCCCTGCTAGACCTGAACACATGGTTGGAGTTCGTGAGTAATTTATGTTCTTTTTTTTTTTTTTTTAAGAACGCATAGGCTCATTTGGTAGTCTTGACATTTATGTACAGTGTCTAGTGTGATTGGCAGAAAAAAAATAATGAATACATTTTCTTTTTTAGCCAAATGAGTGTGAGTGATTTCCATTATTGGGGTCGAATTAATTTGTTCAGATTAACAGAAGAAATGAGACTTATTTTCATTTTTC
Organism: Bramus lutescens; assembly: GCA_001685075.1. Taxonomy (NCBI): domain Eukaryota; kingdom Metazoa; phylum Chordata; class Mammalia; order Rodentia; family Cricetidae; genus Bramus; species Bramus lutescens. Next base: position 165,136 of record LOEQ01001580.1, read on the forward strand.
TCCACCTAACATGCTGAGGATTAAGCCAGGACTCTGCGTGCTGGGCAAACACTGTTATCCATGAGCCATTTTAACTTCGCCGTCCTCTTCTCTTGCTAGCACTCTGTGTTCTTTACCTACGTGAAGTTGTTCGGTTCATTAGAATTCTTCATGTTAAGGCCAATCTTGCATTCCCGGAACATCAGGCCAGGACTACTGATCTTCCTTCCACAAAGGAAATGTTAAAATTAGTGTTTTGAGCAGAAGCTGTGTACAGAAGCTCTCCTAAAGCTAATCATTCTCAGTAGTACAAAGACCCATGGGTCATTTTGTAGGCAGTTGATATGGATGGTGTGTGTTTGGGTGATTAAGAGCACTGAAATAGGACAAGAGGTAAAAACGGCACCGCTGTAATGACAGTGATGTGAGAAGCAAGCATTTCAAGAGATCCAAATTTAGTGACAATTTATGAAGCAACAGTTAAATTTGCAAGAATAATTGCTGACAAAAAATTAAAGGGAAATACATAAATGAATCCTTCCTTAAAGAAGGAGTGTTTTGCTTATACTGAAGATGCTTTCTTCTTACCTAAGGATAATGCAGAGGCTCTGGGAGGTCCAAGAACTTGGTCAAGAGCTTATAGGTGGAGCTGAGATTCTAACTCAGACTTACCTTTTTCATGAGGTTGCCATTTTTATACCTGGTCCTTGATTTTTTTTTCTTATGGTTTTAGATGAGGAAATTTCTTTCGTGCAGTTAAACACGATTTGATTGATCAGCATCTAGCTTTCAGCTGAATTTTTAGGAACTTTTTTCATTAGTAATTAATTTAGCTAATATTTATTTTTGGCTCTCCCATGTGTCAGGCACCAGAGCCTACTGAGAATAGAGAGATAAATAAAATGTTCTTTCCGTTCTTGGGAAAGGGTTTAGTTCAGGAAGCAGATACGCAAAAAAAAAAATCTTGATTTTTCTATTAGAACAACCTTAGATCTATATCCAAGTGTCAAGGGTGGGACAAAAGAATAAGCAATCAGTATGTTCTGGAAGAATCTGTGTTTAGCAGAGGCATCTTTACATGCATGATGGCATGACAGTGTACACAGTAGTGGTGGTGACAATAGCTGATGGCTTCTGAGTTCTTAGCATGTCTCTCGGAATGACCTCAACATTTCCAGCTGTTATTTATTTATTTTTTCACATACGTGCCAGAGTTGAGGAAACACAGGCACAGGGAAGTTTCAGGAGCTACTAGAGAGCGGAGCCAGGATGTTAATCCAAGCCAGATGTCTCCAGAGCCAGCTCCATTTTGTGGTTGCTTAACTGAAGGTGTAGCATCCAAAGGTTTTATGTCCCAGGAAGATGGCAAGCTGGGGTTAAAGGGATGGTAGGGAGTTTTTTTTCTGGACAAGGCATTGGCAAGAGCAAAGCAGAAACCTGAGAAACAACAAAGAATAAAGTGGGGCTTGTACAAAATATGTGGGCTCAGTTGTGGCTTACATCCTGGGGTTTGTTGACAGAAGATCCCTAAGGTTGTGTCTAGACCAAGATGGACCTATGTGGACTTGATGTCAAAGCATATCCTTGGAATATTTTATATAAGAAAAGGCGATGTTCCTACTAGTTTTTACTAGCATGGTATACATATTGTTTTGGTTTGAGGAAGACTATCCTCTATAGACTCTGGCATTTGAACACTTGGTCTTTAGCTGGTGACTTCATTTGGGGAGGTTTAAGACATGCAACCTTGCTAGAGAAAATATGCTGCTGGAGGTAGAGCTTCAGAGCTAAAATCATGCCCCTTGCCTTGTGGTGGTACTCTCTTTAATCCCAACACTTGGGAGGCAGAAGCAGGAGCATCTCTGTAAGTTTGAGGCATCCTTTGTCTACATACTGAGTTCTAGGACAACCAGAGCTACACAGTAAGACTGTATCTCAAAGACACACACACACACACACACA
>LOEQ01001580.1:167950-183306 GCA_001685075.1 Bramus lutescens
CCTTTGGAAGAGCAGGCAATGCTCTTAACCGCTGAACCATCTCTCCAGCCCCTGACTCTAACTTTTTAGTCACCTTGCTTTCTTCCTGCACTTTCACTTCTGACAGTGCAATTACCTCTGTTCTTGGAATTGAAACCTCCAAATATTAGATTCTCCTTTATCCATGTTGGAGGCAGAATCAACATAAACGTAATCACTCTTTGTGTTACCTAAACCAGAGATTCATTCTGGAGAACATCCGTATAAAATTACTTTCCCTCAAAGGACACCTTGTGAATGATTTGTGGGTCACAGATTTAGCTTTTAGGGCAGTAGAAGCCTGTTCCAACATTTCATAGACTATAACCCAAACTCTAGGCCTTGAGGTCCACAAAATGAGGCCTGCATTTTGGGGAGAGAGAACTGGTGATAAGAGGGCCACTGGTTGGTCATTTTGGTTGCTGTCTTCTTAGGTAGAGTAGCCAGCAGAGGGAAGTCACTACCTGAAGACATAAATGTCCTCATGACTCCTGTTTTCTGCTTTAGATTGGCCAAGCATTACTTGACACTGGCAGCTGTTCTTTTTGACTAGCTTTGTGGTTCGCTGATAATACAATGACTTTTTTTTTTTAAATGTTGTGGGAGTTTATGTAATTGATGGGCCTGTGTACCACAGACTGGGAATCTACTAGTAAAATGCTCCACCGTCTGGATATTTCATTTCTCTTCTCAACCTCATCGCTGATGTCAGGTATTTCAAAGCCTAAATGCAGAGTTGATGTGGTAATAAGACCTTTTCTTATCTTGTAAGGAAAAGGTTTAGGTCAATCAGACTCACCCTGGGTTAACCTGCATTAGGCAATTCAACTTCTTGTTGACAAGCTCTCCAGTTTTAACTTAATACTTGTGCTGAAGTTTCTCTATGTTTCTGAATGGAATGGCATCTCTACAGCCTTCAATTGTCTGGCAGTTTGAACATAAATATCATGAACGTATTACTTAGAAAAATCAGTAATTAGCTTATTCTTCAGCAAAATAATCGATAAACGCCTACTAGTATAGGTTTGCTAGTTAATCACTTAATGCTTTCATCTGATTTAAGAAACTATAGGAGGTAGACAGAGAAAGAACCAAATGAAAAAAATCTCACTAAGAGCAGAATACATATGATCCCATTTTTGAATTAAATTATATGTAATATTAGATGAATTCATTATGGAACAAACAATCTGAGTAATGACCTTTGTGTTACAAGGACTTTCAATGGCATCATTCTCTGTCCTGGTGTGTATAATTTCCTGCATTTAGAAATGTTTAAAAATACAAGTACAACTTGTTCCTACCAACACGATTTAAAATCTTCTAATGACTAAGTGGGCAGAATGAGCAAATACTTTACACACGTATCGTTCAAAGAATGTTGTTCACTGTTCAGATGACATAGTCAAGCCTTATATTTTTTTAGTTATCATCTTAAACTGAACTTGACTTCTATGAGACTGATTACCTTAGATTTGTTCATTAGGGAATTGGGCTTGGCAAATCACTGCTTTTAATCCTTAGTGACTCTGCAAGTGTTAAAAAAAATACATCCACTGACTTGGGAGTGAAGGCTCAGTGATTAAGAGCATTAGCTTCACTTCCAGAGCACCTGGGATTCTGAGCATCCACGTGGTGACTCAGGATGATCTATAACTCTAGACCACCAACTATAACTCTATTCAGGGAATTTGACATCATCTCTGGCCTCTATGAGTCCAAGGTATAGACACAGTATATAGATACACGTGTAGGCAAAACATTCATACACATAAGATAAAACTGAAAAAGATACCATAATTTTGGGGAATTGACATTCAAGTACATGCCTTTACTGACAGCATTTATTCACTTTTGATATTAGTCACAGTCAGCAATACACATACACCTCAGCACATTTCCTGTTACCCAGTATCTGTTAGAAGAAAATAGCATGCCAAACAGCATGATGGGTCTTCAACACTGACATTTATATGTAATACCTGTTCCCAGAGGGTTACTTCCTTGCTTTGGAAGGGAATCTGATGTAGATATTTAGTTTCATATGTGTGTTTTTATTTATAGAAGAAAGATTGTAAATTGGTTATCCTTCACCACAATTACTCCTGAGAAGTGCTCTAAAACAAGATGTAATTGCTAGGCAAGGTTGTAGTGAATATTTTAACATGGAAATGTAGTTAATCATTAAGCATCCAGTTGGGTGTTGATTCAGCAGTAATTCTCTGTGAATATCCACAGTTGAGATTTTTTTTTTCTTGAACTGTCTAGAGTGAATTTGGAAACTTATGGGTAAGCATTTGTTCTTAAGGGCCTGATATGGGGAAGTACTTTAGGGTTTCCAGGAATTTTGTATTTCTGCCCTATGTTTCTTTACAAAATAGCCCCTGAAAGAGGAGCTTGGAAGGGAAATAAAACAGCTTCTAAGCCCTGAAGTTGGTATAAGAAATTCAAAACTTATAGATTGCTCACTGGGGTGGTTAGGCATTCAGATGGTCCAGATTGGTTCTAGGCCATTTTGATAGGCAACTAGAAGGCACTGTGGATGCTACCTATCCTACAGTCTTGGGCTGCCTCTTATTAGTGCTAGCAAATACATCTGTTGGAAAGAAAGAATCATGATGCTCAAGAGTTAAGAATGGTTTGGTAGCGGCATTTTCTTGTGTGGGTTCTGTTTTCTAGAAGCAAGCAGAGGCATGGTTTTTTTAAAGAGAGGTTTTCCTGATTCAGTGGTAGCAGAAAAAAAGCTGCACTGTTTTGAAACTCAGCTTCCTGGGCCCTGCTACCAGCAAGAACTCTGATTCTTTCTGGAGGTCCAGCTATGGAACATTTAAGTAGGGTTTGTGAGCAGAGTGTTACAACTTGCTTAATGGCAACACAGACCTGCTGTGACCCAACCCTGGGTCTGAGGCCGAGAGAATGTTTCTCAGAGGTAATGAATAGACCTCCTCTACCATGTTGGACTGGGTGGAGCCAAAAGGCAAAGCAGCCTAAAAACACTTAGCATTTTAAGAAGTGCTCCTGGACAGAAAAGAGTTACAGCTACACAATAGGACAGATTCAGACATAAAAGGACTCGAAATGAGTCACAGTGTGTTTAAAAAATGCGCATAGGCTTGGGAGAGATAAAAAGTAAAGAGGCAGTAAATGTAATATAAAGGAGAACAGACAGTCATAGATTATAGGAGTAAAGATAATAAAATGATATTAAAAATAATAGAGTAAAAACAAGCCACATAAAGATGGAATATACACAAGGAATCTGGATTATGTATATTATTGTGCTTTATTTAAATTTTTTGACTGTGAAGGAGCTAAATAACCAACATACATACTTTAAAGGTATCTTGTCTTCAAAATTTGAGTCTAAGGATATGTTGTGTTGGAAAAGAGGTTCTTCTTTTGTTTCTACAGAGGATGAAAACCTGTGGAATCCTTTCAGACTAACGTGGTTTGATGGACCAAGAACCCCTGAAAGGTTGTAATGAATACCCCCCAAAATTACTTTGCCCAATAAACAGCAAGAAGCAGTCTGAAGAGAACTACACCCATATTCCCCAATGTTGTTTATAAATGTTGTTTACATTTAAAGGGGGATATGCTATAGAGATTTGCTTTGGTATGGATCTTGGTTTATTGATACAAATTTAAGGCCAATTTTGTTATATGTATATTTCTGCTCTTGATTAAGGTATTGTGTATGTGCAGGTCATTTATAAATGTAATATATAATTAAGAAATACAGGTTAATAGATAATCATCTATAAAAGTCAAGCTTGTAGTCATGTTAGTTAGGCTTTCTAGATATACAGAGATATATTCCAGATAGATAGGTATTCTTCAAGCACTTCAAAGAGCTACAAAATATGACATTTAAAATGTTTTAAGAACTTAGGACTTTTTATGACAGATACATCTGCTGCTGGCAGCATCAATTACTTCAAGAGGAAAATGGGCACTGAAGAAGCTCCTTATGGAGTTTGTTAACCATTTGGGCAAGAGACTGCTCTTATCTGGACTGCTTGATGGTATGTTGGGTGAAGTAGACATGCAGGACCCACAGAGAAATGACTGCTGAACTTGCCTATAGGTGAGACCATCCTTTGGAGTTCCTGCTTCATGAAACAATCTTCCAGACATTCTGCAGGACACAGAAGAAAGTGACTGACAAACTGTCAATATAGGTGTAACTGTCTTTGAAATTTCCTGCTTTATGGAAAAGTCTACAGGATCCTATGGGCCTGTAGGTTGAAGATCGATGCCCCAATGATGCCAAACTTTGGGTGACTGTCTAGGCAGCAAGATATCTCTGTCAATTCTAGAATTTTGGAAGTTGCTTACAATGCACTTCCTGCTAACTTAGCTAATATTACATCCTTCTGGAGTCTTTGATGGAGTTGAAGAATAGATATCTATAATTATAGTTTTCCTTAGTTATGTTAAAAGATAAAGTAGATATAGATGTTGTAACTAATTCTTGCTTGATATCTGTTTTGTTATATGTGATTTTACTATGTTAAAAATAAAGCTTTCCTTTTTATTTAAACATAAAAAGGGAGGTGATGTGTGATCCCCCTGTATGCTGTGAATACCACTGGTTAATAAAGAACTGGCTTGGTCTGAGCTCTGATAGGGTAGAACAGAGCTAAGTGAGGGAAGCTAAACTGAATGCTGGGAGAAAGAAGGATGGAGTCAGAGAGAAGCCATGTAGCACTGGTGGACACAGATGCCAGAATTTTACCTGGTAAGCCACAGCCTTGTGGCAATATACAGATTACAATAAATGGATTAAATTAAGATATAAGAATTAGCCAATAAGAAGCTAGAGCTAATGGACCAAGCAGTGATTTAAATAATATAGTTTCTGTGTGATTATTTCAGGTCTGCGCTGCCAGGTGGATGGGAAACAAACAAGTGGTCTCCTTACAACAATTAAGAATCTGCCCCACTCCACTATGACCTCATAATCACTAACAATATCTGCAAGGACTCTATTTCCACATTAAATATGCCCTCACATAGTGGGAATTAAGACTGTAGTAGATGAGTATCATAGGCTACCACTCATCTCATAGAAAGGTCCCTGTTTGGAATGTTGCTCTTATACTATGTATATGAGAAGCAACTTCAATGGATGAAGAATTCACTTTGGTTTATGGTTCAGTGGTGTAGGAGGTTCTTCTGTCTATGTGTTGCTTTCATTGGTTGAATAAAGAAACTGCCTTGGCCTTTAGCTAGGGCAGCACTTATGTAGGTGGAGTAGACTGAACAGAATGCTGGGAAGAAGGGCAGAGTGGCAGATGCCATGAAGCTCCTGCCTGAGACTGATGCTGGTTAGAATCTTTCCCGGTAAGTCACGACCTCATGGTGTTACACAGCTTTGTAGAAATGGGTTAAATCAAGATGTAAGTGTTAGTCAATAAGAGGCTAGACATAATGGGCCAGGCAGTGATTTAATTAATACTATTTCTGTGTGATTATTTTGGGTGTAAGCTAGCAGGGTGGGAGGCCAGGACCAAAAGCAGGCCCTCTCTCCTACAACAATTCAGTGATTACAATCTATGGTTGGTTCGATATTTGTTATCATTATTCTCTGGGCCAATGATGAGGCAGAACATCATGAGAAAAGATGCCTTGGAACAATGCAGTTTGCAGGAAGGGCGTAGGACAAGACATGCCTTTTAACCTACTCCTCACCTCTACCCCAGTGACCTACTTCCTGATTTCCATCACTCGCACACAATGTCATCATACTTCAAATCCTCTAAGAAACTTACTCATTAGTCAAAACCCTCATACTCCAATCACTTTCCAGTGATTAGATCCAGTGATTAGATTAGCTGCCACTCAGCTTTCAACACATGAGCCTTTTGGGAGATAAACATTTCCTATAACAGAACTTTAAAATAATGTGTTTATGTATAAATTCAAGGTATAAAGAAGAAAAGGTGATTAGCATGTCCGTCAAATGTAATAGATGACAGAGAGGTACACAGTTTACCAGTTGCAAATTGTGGAACTGGTGTGCCATTCTCAAAAAATATTAATGAAATAAATGTAAAAAAAAAAAGGATGGGCAACACAGGAGAAGGAAAGGGGATAGTGTTACTGGGTAGTTTCAGTAGTTTGGATTCTGTGAGGTTTTACACCAAATTCTTCCACTTTCAGTAGCTTAATTCTCATTAAAATATGCTTGTGAATGTACCTCTGTGCTTTAGACATAGAAACTGGTGACCATCTGCTGGAGCCACAGATATGCTAAGCTGGGATCTAAAAGATAGCCTCGTAGGTGCCAGAGGATCAGGTTTCTCCCTTGTAGTGTGATGCCATTCCATGAGAACAAATGATGAGAAATGAAAGGTGGTGGAAGCCAGAAACCTTAGACTATCCAATATGCTAAGCCTGGCTACTGTGGTTCTGAGTAAACTTAGCTAGGGAGTTAGTATTGTGTTGAAACTTAGTAGTGCCGAGAACTCAGCGGTCTATCATTCTTGCAAACATAGAGTGATACTAGAGACAAGTCAATTAAATCCCAAATGAGCGATTGTCTATCTCCTATTTCCCCACTCACTAGTTAGTTTCTTACTGTAGAAAAACAACAAACCCACAGTTGAATTGTATAGAGGGTCCCATAATTGTTTACACCTAAAGTTTGATGAGGCACTTTAGAATTGACTTTTGTTGTCTTTCTCCTGTACATTTAACACATTCAGCTCTCTCCCTCCATTCCCCTTTCTTCTCTATTCTCGCTGCCACCATCTATGTCATGAAAATGGCAAATGAAATGAATTAGTTTAATTTCTGAAATTACATTGCGGTTCTCTGTGCTGTTACCAGTTTGCACAGATTAGCCCAGGCAGATGGCTGTGGAGTTTCATCGCTGGTGAGAAAAAGGGTCCCTTCCAGAGACGAAGTACAAGTGTGGGAGAACGGGAGTAGCTGCCAAAAAGCTGTGTGCTTGAGTTTTTGGGAGAGCGAAAGTAGAGCCTCACATCAGGTCGACTCTGCCTTCCGAAGAGAGGGCTCTCTGAGAGCTAGAAGCAGCTGGTTCTGGAGAAAAAGATGGCTTGAAAAGAAGCAGAGGCATTATGAGTCTTAAATTATTTAAGTTCCTCCTGTGGCAGCGAACTGTAATTGCTTCCTATTTCTGTAAATATTAGCAGCTGTGAAGCCTTTCAAGTAAGGCGCTAAGACAGCGCTCAGCGCGTCATACTTATGCTCTGGAATAATGTTAAATATTTGACCTTGGGCTGTCCGGGTGTGCTCACTACCCACACTAGCCCTTCTGCTGGGGAGCTGTTGACACACTGAACTGGTGCCTTATTTTCTGCCTGGACTGTAACAGCCTCAATAGACAGAATTGGTAAAGGGAATTGCAAGCCACTGAGTAACAATGTCTTGAGGAGGTTGCCTCTGTGTCTGCTGGCTTTCCGTTGCTTTCGCACCTGTGACCCCACCTACAGCCTGTGTTAGTGGATCCTTCATCAAATTGTCAAAAACTAGAAATCAGCTACCACTGTTCCCAAGTTCCTTCCTGTTCCAGCCTTTCGCTCTCTAGTCTCCATTGATCTCTCTGCCTTAGGTTCTATGCTGTCGTCATACTGAATTTTCAGCTTTCAGACCCATCACAGTCTCACTGGTTCTTTGTACTTGACCCCTGTTTGTCTTCTTCTGGATCACACCCCATTTTTTTTTTCTATTGCATCTCCATGCTAGCTTCTGGAGGTGGCAGCTGACCTTGGAGCCTTGCATGACCATCCACATACAGCTTGCTCATGCCATATCATGTCATGCCATGTCATGTCATGTCTTGTCTTTTTTTTTTTTTAAACAATCCTTGGTGAGTTGACCGCTTTCTAGCAGAAGGCCACACATCCAAGACCGTGGAAAGCACAATTTGTACTTGATGTGATAAGAAAGAATGGAAACTCAGGCGGTAAGGGGCAGATCTGGGAGAACTTGAGAGAGTTGTGGTAAATAAATATTATCAAAAAAGCACATTGCACATAATTCTCAAAGAACTAACAATAATTTTAAAAGGTCAGTGCTTCACAAATATTTGTTGAGCTGAACTTCTCTCATTTCAAATGTTGCTGGAGCTCATTACTGATAGATAATTCTTAATCCTGGGAAGAAAAGGAGTTAAAATAACCCGGGTATGGGGTAGAATCTCACAGATGATTTTAAACAGCCATTTACTCTTCATCTTTGTTAACACATTTGTGCTTACTGTTAGGTTGAATCATGTTTGGTTTAAGCTCTTTATTGCTGGCTCATTCCTTTCCTTGTCAGTGACTGGCTTAGGAGTAGGCACATTATCCAATCTTAACCAGTGAGATACCATCAGAAGTATGAAGGAAAGAAAATAGAAATACAAAGGATTTTGGAAAAATACATTTTTACTAACAAGTATGGTAGAGTGGTGCATGCCTGTTAAGCTAGCCCTCAAGGTTTTGAGAAAGGAGGATCTTGAGTTGAAGACCAGCCTGAGCTACACAGTAAGATTTTTTTTTACAAGCAAACAAACAGGGCTGGAGAGATGGCTCAGAGGTTAAGAGCACTGACTGCTCTCCCAGAGGTCCTGAGTTCAATTCCCAGCAATCACATGGTGGCTCACAGCCATCTGTAATGAGATCTGGTGCCCTCTGCTGGCCAGCAAGCACACAGACAGAACACTGTATACATAATAAATAAATAAATAAATATTAAAAAACCAAACAAATGAACAAACAAACCACAGTAGCATAGGGAAGAAGTCATTGAGGATCCTATCGTTTGGTCCTTCCGTTTTGGTTTTTTCGTAAGATGAACAAAAGTGCTTTGGCAAGTGTGGAGAAACATTCCCAATGGTGAATGCAGCAGGCAAGAATGGGATAGCAGAAAGATGGAAAATTCCTATACCCTGGACCATGTTAAAGCAGACCTGGCACAACGGTTTTTTGTTTGTTTGTTTGTTGTTTTTTGTGAGGTAATCATCGGCATCTCACACTTTCAGTTGCCATTTGCTAGTTCCCTTTATCTAAAGTTGGAATTATCTCAACTGATAGACACCCTAGGGGAAGGAAAGTGTAGACATGGATTTTGATGCCAATTTTAGAAATAAAAGATTATGTCACCGAATGAAAAAAGATAGCATAGTAAGCATGCTGGATCTCTGGCTGAGTCAGCTCAGCTCTGTCCTCCACTTTCCTGAATCCTATGTGATTTTGGACAAGGTCCTTGTCCCTTTTATTTGCTAGTCAGACGATTGGTTACTCACCTACAACAATGCATATGCTTGGTGCCTGCCCACTTTGTATCATATGCCAAAATGCTTGCTTAGGAAAACAGTGTTGAACTGAATGACCTCTGAATATTTTATCTCTGCCTTAAACTCTTGATCCACCCTTTAGTTTTGCCTTTGAAAAGAGTTTTAGCAATGCTGAGCGCATAAAAAAAAAACCTGCACAATTTCCTCGGAAAATTTGCCTTGGTTCCAAGCATGTTTACCATTGGCCTTTTTCCTCATCCAAATTTCTTGCAGATCCCTGTCTGATAGAATTAAAAAGAAAAAAAAAACCCACAAGCATCTGTCTCTGGCAAGTGTGCTTGTGAGTCACATCTCCTCCTCTGCAAAGCCAGGCCTGGAAAGCAACTGATTAAAAGCAGAACACAAAGAGGAGGCAGCCTGTTACATTTATTTTAGATCCAGCCCCACCCCCTGCCATTCCCATTCCCCGTGCCCTTGTTTATTCAGTTACCAGATTTTGGCAGTTGTAATATATTTAGGTGCTCCTGGTCAGGCTTGCATTTTAAGTTTCCTTGTTGGAGAGAGAAGGGCATCAGTGGGAGGGTTTTGAAAAGGTTCATCGTGGTTCCACTTTGATTAGACAGTGCCAGTGATTTAGATGACCACAGTCCTACAAGGTGTTTATGTGTATTAATGTCTGGTTTTGGTAGTGATGGTGGAGGTTGGGCAAGGCTGTTAGGCAAGGGACCATCTATGCTTAACGGAGGGATAGAGAAAATCGTCACTCTGAATAGCACAAAGGATGGTGAAGACAGGACTGGTGGTGGTTGTAGCTTAGAGACTTGGCTGTTGAGTGCAAACAGTTTTGGGTTTTAGCTTGTGGAATCAGTCATTTCTTCATTGTTATGCAATCCCTATTTTTAAAAATAGGTTTTATTTTATTTGTGCATATGTATCTGTGTCAGTGACTGTCACCTGTGTATAGGTTTCCACAGAGGCCAGAAGATGGAGTCATATGACCTAGAGCTGAAGTTCCAGGTTGCTGTGTGCTGACCTATGTGGGGGCTTCTCTATAAGAGCAGCAAGCACTCTAAACTACGGAGCCATCTCTCTAATCGCTAATTTGTCATTCTTTACCACGTGACCTCTTTCTCTTGGTCTGTGATGGGTTCTTTAACTCCTATCACCATGTCTGAATTCTAGCAACCGGGAAAGGTAAAGAATAATGTAATTGCAAGTGCCTTGTCTTCCAAACTTGACCATAAATATGCACTAGTCATTCCTCTTCCTCCCTGACTTGTTACACAGCCATGTCTCTCTTCTAGGGATCCTGGGAAATGGAGTCTAACCTAGCAGCCATGCCTTCAGATAAAACTTCTATTACTATCGAAAACAAGTGTAGAGGGGCTGATTAGAAATCTCAGGCCCAGCAGTGGTTGAGGGTTGACTTGGAGCATCATGAGGATTAGCATCTGTGCAGCCCTCAGCTCCTTACGAAATACTTCCGACTGCAGCACTGTGTCGCTGTTCCCTCTTAGATGCTCTTTTGTATGTTTTTGTCTCTTCTACTGTGTCTCCTTTCCACTTCTAGAGGGTAGAAAAGGCTGTTCAGTCACAGACACTATCTTTAATGGACTTAGATTAATGCCAATTGTTATGGGTTAATAACTTTTGAACAGTTGCTGTCCCCTCCCCCAAAATCTGGAAAGCCGATTGACATCTAAACATATACAGTTGTCCTTTGTATCCACAGGGGCTCCTATGGGACCCAAATTTCATGGACTATCAAATCTCTCTTGTAAAACGCTGTGGTATTTGTGTATAATCTATGCAAACTCCCTTCAACAAACCATCTCTAGATTATCTACAATTTTCTAACACAGTGTAAATGCTACATCAGCAGCTGCTGTGGTGTATTGCTTAAGGTAAAATGGCCATGAAAAGGCTTCTACCTATTCAGGACATATGCAGGTTTTTTTTTTATTTCCTGAATATTTTTGGTCTGTGGTTAGGTATGTCAGAAGATATGGAGCCTCTGGATAAGGAGGGTTATCTGTGTGTTCCAAATATTCTTCTGCAGAGAGCAGAACCTCAGCCTTAGTTTGGAGAGAATCAAACAAAGACATTTAGAAAGGCAGCTTGCTGCCTGGGGAGGATGTGCTCTCCAGAGATGTCTGCACCTTGTTAAGGCGAAACAATCCCGCTTCTGGTCTCTGCTTAAGATTCCTATGGCACAGCATCAGGTAGCTTGCTCATTGCATATTCTCCTGACACTTCCACTCTCCCAGGAAGCTAAGGAGGAATGACATATTATTCGTTTCCTGACAATATGATCTAGGAATATTCCTCCAAAGAACAATTCTTGATTTGTACTTTATTTTGTTCTTTTAAGAGATGCACTACTAGGGAATTTAAAAGTTGTAATATTTCATACTTGAGCGGTTTAGGTTCTATCTGTCCATTATTTTGGCTATGAATTGGTGACATTTGCTCGTTCCCCGGTGAACCTCCAGCATTCCCTAATAAAACTCTATGAGCAGAGAGATCTACGTTCTGCTTCCTACCACAGATGAACGGAAGCGTGGGCAGTGCTTCGGTACAGCTCCATGGGTAACAGAGAGTTGAGAGAGGACTCCCTTTACGATAGCTTATGGTTATTTGGGGAAAGGAGGCCAATGGTGAAATTTTATTTTCTCATTATGTGGTGAAATCCACAAGGCTTTTTCTTGTAAAAATACTAGGAGAATTAACACTTAGTTGGTGCCAGATAGTGAGAGGACTGTGAGTGCCCAGCCCTCATTTTGGCACAAAATTCTACTTTCTTTTGGTCCTTGGCTGTTCATGAGAGACGTTAGTACCGCCTCTTCTGTAAATGCACCAGGAGTTGGGTCAATACCGCCTCTTCTGTAAATGCACCAGGAGAGGAGTCAGTATCGCCTCTTCTGTAAATGCACCAGGAGAGGCGTCAGTACCGCCTCTTCTGTAAATGCATCATGAGCTGGATCAGTACCGTCTCTTCTGTACATGCACCAGGAGATGGGTCAGTACCGCCTCTTCTGTAAATGCACCAGGAGTTGGGTAAATACCGCCTCTTCTGTAAATGCACCAGGAGAGGCGTCAGTATCGCCTCTTCTGTAAATGCATCAGGAGCTGGATCAGTACCGTCTCTTCTGTAAATGCACCAGGAGATGGGTCAGTATCGCCTCTTCTGTAAATGCACCAGGCTTTGGACTTTCTAGCGCTGTCTTCAATATGGATAAAGCTTGTGATCTATCTAATTGCCTTAATCTTGGAATACCCTCTCAAGGAGGAAGGGAATGTTAGGCAATTAGATGGGAAAGCAGAGGGATTTATTATTTTCTTTCAGTTTTCCTTAGAAGCCCGTTCTGCCGAACTTCAGAACCATGAGCCGGGGATTCTTGGGAACACATCCCATGTGGATGGGGAACTGAAAGAAACTTCAGAGCCAGATTCTTGAGAGCAACCAAGAACTTAAAAATTAAAAAGAAAGCAGCGAGTTAGGTTGGGTGGGATTGTCTGTGCATTGTCTTTTATCCCTTGTGTCATCTGAACGTCTTTCTTCCTTTAAAAAAGTTAATCTGGGTGCCCTGGCGCATGCCTGAAATTGAAGTACTTGGGAGGTAAAGGAAGAATGATCAGAAGTTTAAGACTGGCCTTGGCTACACAGCAAGTTTCGGGCAGATCTGGACTATGTAAAATCCTGTTTCAACAAACTAAGACACAAACCCATCAGCATGCATTGATTATACAAATTGAACGGGGTTTCAGAGTGACAGTTTTATTCAAATATATCACGTACCTTGACCATGTTCACCCCTGTTAACCGTCTCCTGTCTCCTTCATGCTCCTTTGAGTCCTGCTTTCCTGAAGAGTCTCCTTTTCCATTCATGTTCTCTGTGTCTCTGTGTCTCTGTGAGAGAAAAGATGCACTATTTATTTTTCTAAGGCTTATTTCACATAATATGGTGGTCTGCAGTTGCATCCATTTTCCTGCAAAAGTTTTTTTCTGATTTTCTAAGGCTAGCTTTCTATGTATCTATTGCTCTATATTCCACTATGTATGTCAAGTCTCTCTCTTTCATATATGTATCATCTATCTATCTATCTATCTATCTATCTATCTATCTATCTATCNNNNTCTATCTATCTATCTATCTATCTATCTATCTATCTATCATCTATCTATCTTCTACTGATTTATCTGTCTTCCTACCTATCTAATCTAGCTAGAGGGATAATTCCAAGTACAGATGCCTCAAGCCTTCTAGATGTCTCTTCCTTGTTTAGCCAAAGAAAAGGGTGAAAGTGTACAGTGTGAGATTGGATGGCCAACATGGGATTGATGGCAGTATAGATTATTGATTCATTTTGTTCTTCAGAGACCAGTGGTAATTGTAGCATCAGTGCATTTCTGCAGCAGAAATTTGAAGATCATCTTGCTCAACTGCTTTATTTTACACATCATGGGAACTTTGAAGTCCAAAGATAAGTGACTTGTCCAAGGCCATTCAAATAAATTGCTCTGTCATTTCCCTTTTTGGACAGGGACAGTAAACGTTTTATTGGGGAAGAAAGTCATATACATCCAGAAAGTGGGGAAAAAAATCTGAAATAGATTAGTTCCTTGTAACCAGCTTCAAGATGGGATCATTACCAGACTATATCTAAGCTGTCCCTGCTACCCCCTCTCTAGTCACTATGTGCTTTCTTATTACCGAAGGAAACCACAATTTTGCTTGTGAATAGCTAGAGTTTTCCCAACTTGGAGTTTTTTTTCCCTTCATAAACAGTTATACAGAACATCCATTTATTTTGGCGTTGTTTCATTGAATGAAAGCTTATGAAATTATTTTTTAGGGTTGCACTAGCTGTTTGTTTTATTTTGGTTGATTTTTTTCTTTCAATGATGGGAGAACTGAGCACTAATTTTCACGTTTATTCTACCTACTTTCTTTTGGACAGCAGCATTTCTTAAAACCAAACTCTAAGGCTGCAGTTGGGGTTGAGCCCATTAAGGTAGCACTGGGGTGAGCAGTGCCTGCCGCTCCTGCTCACATGCTGTAGCAACGCCTTGCTTCTCTGGCTTGCTTTTCTCTGCGTATGGAGAAGCCAGTTGAACAAAGGTCAGAGAACATGGTTCCCCTTCCTTTTTCTTCTCCTTTCTGGCCTTTTGCTGCTTAGAGTTGATTTAGAGTTTCGCATTTTGAACAATTCTTGTCCAAGTGGATTTTCTGGAGCACCGATATTCCTTGTTCATTCTTCCCAGATCCTCGGCAAGCACCCAGATGGCTCTTGCATTTTTAGAGAGCGAATGCATGCCATCTTGCATAATCTGATTGTCTAAAACTGCCCACATGCTTCCCATCTGAAGAGGCGTTGTCTGCCAAAGGTGTCAGGTTATCTTTCATATGGCTCTAAAGAAGAAGGTGTTTCAGCCCCAAACCTCGACATCAAAGAGCTTTTCTCCCTGGTGACTAAATCCGACAGTTCTTCAACTCTTTATTAAAAATACAATTCACCAATCTGAGAAAGAAAATCTAATTATTTATCTGCCAGTAGTTTCTCCCGTGGTAAAATAAGCCTTAAATGTTTACAATCAACTTAGCTAGGTTTTAGCCAATTTACTTATTTAACCAAGTATTAAAAAAAAATCTATATCACACCTTGTAAGTTCTTTTAAACCCTTTTTGTTTCCATTGATTTTGATTAAACAGGTAATTGGCAGGTGATCAATACACATAGTTCTGATGAGCTGCTTTGGCTGAGGCCTCATGCCACTGGGCTCTGAGAAAGGGGAGCCAGAGGTTTGCTGACATGCCAATCTATCTTCAGTGAATGCAAGCTGGCTAATAAATATTTAATGGACAGTTGTTTGCAGTTTAATAGAATTAGATAATTCCATTAGAATCCTGTTTGGAGACCAGCAGGTATCATATATCACAGCTGAAGACATAGTTAATAATGTAAGCTAAGTGTCTAGTAATTAATGAAACAGTTGAATTAAGCAGAGACTTTTGGTCTTAAGCCATTTGGAAATTGTGTGTGTTTGTGTGTGTGTGTGTGTGTGTGTGTGTGTGAGAGAGAGAGAGAG
>LOEQ01001581.1:0-16319 GCA_001685075.1 Bramus lutescens
TAGTCATTTTAAAAGTTTCCACAATTCATTTTGTCACCTGACATATTTAGAGCTGCCTGCATGAAAAATTTTGTCCTCTTTGGAATGACACCCTCAGTTTCTGCAATATGGCAGACTTGCTGTGGATTGGCACAGTCCAGGTGATTAGAAATAAATGAAATGCTGCTGTTGGCACTGAGAACTAGACTAAATGATTTTAAATTTGTATCTCAATACTATTTACATCATCTTGGGAATGCCTTTAATTCAAAGGAAGGTTTCAATGGGGATTAAATGGACTACAGTCTGTAAAATCTCTTTAAACCCCATTTATGGTTATAATCATCTTCAATTTAAACTATAATTTTTTAAATGTTGGTAGACATGCTGCTGAGCTATGAGTACAATTTTTCTAAATGACTTAAAAACTTTTTGGACAGTGAAGTTCAGTAGAGAATGCTAAATGTCTCTCTGATTCATTGTGTATTTAAAAAACAGTGAGTTAAATTTAATCAACCTGTACTCATGTGTTGATTCAAATCAAAGTAGCTACTAATGTAAATGCATGTACCAATTTTACAAGTGTTTCCCTATAAAATGAAATTCATCAAAACCACCAAAATTTTAATTTGAAAATAAAAGCACTATATCTGAACTATTTATTTTTTGGATAATTGTGTGTTAACACATATATAGGGCATTTTTCTTCTTTTTAAAGAACACATTTCACTACAATTTACTCTTAATATAATTGATAACATTTATTCAGCTATCTGGCACTTTCATCATTCAGATGTGTCTTTTTCTCTCTGGAGCGAAATTAAGAAGTGTCAGCACTCTTCTTCCCACTGGTAGCTGGAAAGGGAATTAAAAGGGAGTTGGCATTAAATAGATGGTGAATTTTACTTGTAGGATCATAAACCTGGGTCACAGACATGGTTGAAAAAGTACACAATGTACTGAGACAAATACAAAAGAACCTCTCTATCTATGCCATGAATGAAAACCCTGATGTCTTTAGCACTTTGCTCTTCAATTCACAAGTTATTTATCACCACTAAGGGCATGAAATATAATTTTATTATCATTAAGTTACATGTACATTTTAGAACAATCAAGAATCAAAAAACCTAATGCCCATGACTATTTTATTGATCAGTTTCTTACTCAGTACTTGGTAAAGCAAATCTAAATGCATTCACAACTCCGTTAACTGTTCCATACATCTCATAAAGAGGGAGGATTTTTGTTCACAGGTGAAGGGAGATAGATTGTATCTAGGTAGAAGACTGCTGTCAAGTCATTGGGACAATATCAGATGTTAAAATGTTGTGAAGTGTTTTAATTGAAGCATGATCTAAGAAACAGCCAGTGGCTAATATGAAAAATTGACAATTTTAGAAGCTGAAAAATTGGCAAAAGGCAATGAAAATTTTTATTTTCAAGTCTTCTGCTAAGTGAAAGATAAATCATTGGTGATATTCACTCCTGTTCTTAGTATGGCAATCTAATTAAGGAGAAATTGACTTTGGCAACTGGCATTCACAGGAGTAAAGATGTTAGATGAGACCATGACTTAATGAGAGCACCAAGAAATATTATATAAAAAGTAGAGGATTCTCCGAAATAAAACCAAAGGGAGTGCCAATGTTGGTGAAAATGCAGCTAAGGCCAGAGAAACAGTGTCTGCAGTAGTCTGCAAACCAAAGAAGAATCTCAGGAGTGTGTACTAATCAACCATTGGTATCCTCAGAGATTTTCATACTAAACGATGTGACTTTTAATGGTGTTTCTAGGGTCAAAAAAATTTTGTGAGCATTTACAAAGCCATATGTTAACAAAATGTCCTAGTCATAAAGGAAAGTAATTTTTGAAGATTTCAGTGGAGAACTCAGCCAAAGTAACCATCATGTGTTTATATTGTTAAAGTAATTAGAAGTGTTATTTTTCATATTAGATATTTTCTTGAAGGAATTTCTTTCAAAATTTTCTCATTTGATAATATACACACTTCTTAAAAGATTGCTAATGCATGACTTTTTTCTCTGTTACCCCATTCTACCTATTAATTCTGGCTTGCATAATATATCATGCCTGGGTTGTCTCACAGATCAGCAATGACCTATAAGTCAGTAAAATTATCTGAAATATATTTATTGCAGTGTAATAAAGTTAGATATGTATAAATGTGTATTTTTATCATTAATTTTTACATTCCTAAAATAATATACATATCTTTAAAAACATTTATGTACCTGAATTGTTACATGAAGTGAGACAACATGAAATCCCTTTAATATGTTAACATATAATCAATTTTGATTAATTTTGTTTGCTGAGTTGGCATAAAATACATGAAATATTTATTTTAAAATATGGTTTCAAGTATAAAACTGCATTATCTTTCAGTTATTTTATAGTAAATATTACCCATCACCATATGCAAAATAATAGTTTCTTATATGATGTGGTTTTATTCTCAACAAAATCAAAGCACTGCCCTCAAATATAGTAAAATTAATAAAAGAAAAAAGTATTTTATGAAATCTTTTGGAAGAGTTTATTGATTTTCAGAAGTGCCTACCTTAAGTATTTCTTTCTCAAGTAAATTATTTATAGCAAACTTGTCTTTGGTGTCAAACACAATTGCTCAGTTTTATGGGAAGAAACATGGTAGATACTGAAGAAAAATGGTATCAGTTTGTGAAACTGGATAGTGATAAAAACATGGCTCTGAGATTGTGTTTCCCAGTAACATCAGAAACCTTGCCCGGCAGTGGTGGCATATAACTTTAATCCAAGCACTCCAGAGGCAGAGACAGTCAGGTCTTTATGAGTTCAAGGCCAATCTGGTCTACAGAGCTAGTTTGAGGACAGTTTGTACTGTTATACAGGGAAAGCTTGTCTTGAAAAACCAAAATCAAATCAGAACCAAACCAAAACAGAAACTACACCTGTAAAGTTTCTGCCAAAACATGACCTAAGCAATAACAAAAGCAAAAAATGTGTGATTATGTGAAAGCCCATAAAACTTCAACCTGACACAAGGAACTACAAGCAGCTGCGGCATCTTGAGATTAGGAAACATAGTCTTCTCCTATTAAGATAATTTGATTATTCAATACAATATGAAATATTCAGTCCTGAAAACATATGTACAACCTTATAGAGACTGAGTAGATTTCACTTATGTATTTAGGAATGTGTATTAATACACATATACATATGTATGTAAGAACAATGAAAATAGGTGTCATCAATTTTGTAGAGAGTAAGGACAGAAGCATGGGAGGGTTTGAGAGGAGGAGAGGGAAGGTGGCAATATATATTATAATTAAAAAAAGAAAGAATTTTTAATAGTCATAGCTTCTAGCGCATAATCTCTAAAGACACTTCCCAGT
Organism: Bramus lutescens; assembly: GCA_001685075.1. NCBI lineage: Eukaryota > Metazoa > Chordata > Mammalia > Rodentia > Cricetidae > Bramus > Bramus lutescens. The sequence goes on from LOEQ01001581.1 coordinate 3,381, forward strand.
TTGGTGGCAAGTGTTCATCAAGAACAAAAAAAAATTCTCAGTTAGCTAAAATGTAGATTCTAATTGAAGTCAGTTCCAGCATAACAATGGGTCTCAAGAAACTGAAAACACCCAATTACATGGGTTAAGTGTCAATTATCAGGGATCAAGTCGATCCTAAGAATTTTTGTCATCTATAAACACAAATTGGTTCCTTTAACAAAGTTCGAGTATATTAAAAACGAACATATTAGAGTCTTGAGTTTTATTTCCCTGTGACACATGTGAATAAATTAGGATGAAGTATATCTCATCCAAATGTCGACAAATTGGCCCTTGAGATGGGCCCACTGAGAGCTCTGTGGTATAATGTAGTTTAAGAACGGACTGGAAGATACACACAGGTGCAGCCAAGCTTCCACCAGAATAGATGTGGAGCTTCAAATACAGGGATGCATTTTCCGAGAATGTGACAGCCCCGCCATTAAAGATGTAACTTCCAAAAACATTCATTTCAAGTGTCCCAGTCTTAAGTTCCACCTGAACTTCTCATGGTGCCTTTCACTTGGACCACCTGTTCAACAGTAGTTTTGAAAAGTAGCAGGTGGGAGTTAAACGCTTCTTAATATTTTTTAAAGATTTACACAAGACTTGTTTTACAATTTTGGTGGGTTCTCAAGGCATTGGAGCCCAAAGTTAACCGTTTAGTATTATTTCAGATTTGCCCAAAATGATTTTGGGGATGAATTCTAGGGAAAATTTCTGAAGAAAAAAACTTAAGAGGGAAAGACTCACGTGAGTAAGGTAAGCCTAATTCCCTGATTACTAGGACTATATATAGAAAAGACTCATGTGAATAATATAAGCCAAATTCCAAGGGGATAGAAAGCAGCTTAGTATTTTTCTCTTCATTAGCTCTATTGAGAGAATGGTTGAAAGTTAATGAGAATCCATTTCTCACGTATTTTTTTATGGAAATCTGGATTTTTTAGCAGAAAAAAACATGTATTGTTTATCTTAATGCTAAGTTAAGGTAAATAAAGACATATCAATGTGCAGAGGAGAGCCTTTGGTGTTAAGAAAAAAGACATATATATATGTATATATATACGTATAAACCTATCCATTTTTTTAAAAATCCTGCTATTGGTAGCTTACTACACAAGAAAAATACAATGAGGTGAGAAAGAGAATATATGAGAATATACTACAAATTAGATTCACACATTTATTTAAAGTTTAGGGGTTAAAACCAAGTTTGGTTTGTTACATGACTCTTGGAAAACATACATAGTATTTTTTTTTAATTTTAACAAATACTTAGATTGTTTTTATGCAATATGAAGCACAAAGATACAGAGAAAGTGCTTTGTAAATTCATTAGAGATTTAAGGGGTAGCTCAGTGGATAAACAATTTGACTCAAGAGAATTTAGAACATACTTAGATGTAAATCCTAGCATATAAACTATCAAAGATTGATGTAGGAGGGTCATCTGTCTATGTGTTACTTTCATTTGTTAATAAAGAANAAATGGGTTAATTAAGATGTGAGAGTTAGCGAAGAAGAGGCTAGATATAATGGGTCAGGCAGTGCTTAAATGAATACAATTTGTGTGTTGTTATTTCTGGGTGTAACCTAGCCATGCAGGAGCCGGGCGGGACAAAAAGCAGGCCTGTGCTCCCCAATCACTACAAAAGATGCTTTCTTTCCACCAGCCCAATCTAAATGTCACTCAACAGGCAAATTCACAAAATATTGTGTCATCAACTTGTGATGAAACACGAATTATTATTGAAGGGAATACATATTGTTACATGAAAGAATATTAAAGAATTTCAGAATAATTAATCCCCAAAATAAAAAATGGCTTAATAGAGTTCACAATGATTATTTATTTAAATACAATTCTGAGAAAGAAGAGTACCATGAGAATGATTGCATACTTTCATAACAGAAACAAAACCATCTTTCTTATCTTGGCTGTGAAGTTAGTTTTAAGGAACTGCGCATAAGATGAAATGTATGGAAATGTAGACAATAACTATGTGAAGCCATTTAACATGACAACTAGATTCATTTAAAATATAGCCAGAGTGGCACTCAGAGAACAACCTGCAGCCTGAGCTAGACACAGACAAGAGGGAATGTGTTGCCTGTAAATATGCACGTTAAGGTCAGGTAACTGCCACTTCTGGTGAATGTGGACATAAAATAGTAAGTTCCAGGTAAATTACTTGAGTCTTGGATGGAATTAGACAATGTGAGCCTCATGGATCCATCTTACTGCACAGCAGACTTTAGGAAGGACTTGAAATTCAGTGGACTTCTGTCCCTGGTTCCCTAGACATCACTGAGAAGCTACAATTTAAATTCCATGAGAGACTGGACATTAAATCACAAAATATTTTTTTAACTTTCTTGATATATTCAATCAGACTTAATATCTGTCCTGGTTTATGGCTACAGCTGCATCTCTTTCTTTCTATATCGTACTGATCCTGCTTTCTGGGAGAATTTTAATCATGTGATGCAATTGCTAATATTATAAGGAAAAAGGAAATCATATCTGGAACTTTCACTTTCTCATGCCCATGCAGTTATGTACATATTAATATTTACTTAAATATTTTTAATTATTTAAGTAATCATAATCACACACATTTAAAGGGTTTATAATAGTTTTCTGTAAAGTTCTCAACTGATATCAAACCAAATCTTAAAATAAGTATAGATCATGTTCTTTGAGCCAGCATAACAAAACATATGCTTTAAACTCTGGAACTTATTGCTCACAGTTTTAGGGGCTGGGAAACCCAAGATGAAACTGAATCTCTTTAGGCTTAGCGATGATCAGGTTATGGATGCTCACTTGACTTTTGCACTGTAAGTTTGTGCTGGGGAGACAGAGGTGTAGAAGAAGTGGACAGGAGCAGAGATAAGGTGGCTGTTATCTGTTGTTGAAAGGAAGCTAATCCAGTCACAAGGCCGCAACCACATGACCTCATTAATTCTAACTGCCTCTCAAAGTAATTTCCAAAAATTATTATGGAAAAGGTTAAGGGCTTCAACATATGAATTTTAGGACAAGCTGATTGATTTCTCAGAATTACCCAAAATGCTCTCCTTCAAATAGTAAAAATCACATATTTTTGTAAAAAAAAAACTAGGTCTACATTTATTAAAAAATCAGAACGGATTTCAATGCATTTCTATGTACTTTTAGCATATATGCAAACTGAGCAAGTTATCAATATTTTTTCAAAAAGAACATGAACTAAAACGATGTAAGATTTACTTGGTTATCCCTGTCAGAGCAGAAACAAATATCCCCTTTTAGTTCATTGAACCATGCTTGCTTTTGCTATTCCGTAGGTTTAATAATAACTTAGACCTATGAAATAAGGTGTGACATATTGCTATAGGCTTGAGAGAGGAAGGATACCCAATGGACATTCTAAATCTGATCTTTCGACAGTTGTAAGAGCTAAACAGCCATTGTTGCTACTGAACAAAAGTGTTATCATCAAATTTATGATTGCATAATCATAGCAGGATGTTCTCAATTTGAAAATCAGAGTTTATACTTTCATTTGATTATACTTACTGTTGTTACAAAGTAATTCGCTAAACCTCTCTAAAACCATGTGGAAATAGCTTAAGCTTAATTTTCACATTGCATAAAATAGCATATAGTTTCCATATGTCTGTGAATAGAGTGCAAAAAACAAACCTCAAAATTTATTTTAGATAAACAAAAATCTAAACAGAGGTTTGCAATGAAATCCAGCATAATAATCAGATGGGTGTGGGAGAAGGGCTGTAATTTAAGGGGAGAGATCTTTGCATAGGTTCAGGCATTGGATTTGCATCAGCTCCACTTCCCAGCCCCCAGTCCCAGAGGTTTGCAAATGGACCCCCTTGCTTCTTCAGAATAATTTGAAAATGCTGGTCGTAAACAGTTTAATACTATTTGTATTGAGACTTTTCTTCTTAAAATGTATATTTATTCCAAAAACCATAAACGATACCCAGTATGTCTGCTATGTCAGAGACTATTCTGTACAATATAGTACAATTCTGTGATTCTTGCCTTCCTACTGACTTTAACCTCAAGGTAGTAAAAGATACCCATGCTTCCCAATAGGAAGTAGTAATTCAACTTCTTATTTCGCAAAAAATCGCAGTCTCACCTCAATTTTACCGGCTAAAATCCTTATGTCCTCTATGGGTCATGTCCGGTTACTGTTAGAGCCTCTAGCACTCAGTTACTATGGAAGCAATGGATATCACATTTAGGTTCCCCAGGATGAACAGGAAAGTGAGCGGCAAAATGCCTGCTCCTAATAACTTCTTTTTGAAATTGTCCAAAGAACATTTTGTATTGAGCACAATTTATGGGACACTTTACATTTTTCTTATGAAAGGTAGCAGAGCAACATCATGCGCTACCACTGAAAGCCAACAAACTGTATTTCTATTACCAAAGGTCCTTTCTTCTCACACCGGTGTCGCAAAGGTAAACTGATGCTCAACTTTGCAAGCATATACCGCTAAAGATTTTTCTAGACCAACCTGGCAGGCTGTCACAGAAGCATGTATCTGGATAAAGATGAATCAAAAGAAACTTGGTAAGTTGCCAAACATTGGAAAGCAAAGCTCGTCCACGTTTTCATTGCTGAATGCCTTGCAAGAAATAAATAACATTTAACTTCTTAGCGCCATCCTTTGGAAAAGCCACTTCTTTACTTTTTATGAGTTAATCAAATACTTGTCCAATGTTTGGGAAGGGATTTATTTGCCAGACTTATCTCACCTTTACAGTTAAGAAAACAAAGGGAGAAAAAAACAGTGTATAAATTTCTTAGACCTATTTGATGGCAAGTAACAAAATATCTATCTACAAATTCAGCAGAGACATTCTGTCTGCTAAGATTTCTTCCCCATGATAATATTTGCTAATCAGTAAAAAGATAAAGAGTAAATGAACATAAGGATTCAATACAAATAAGTTAAATGGCATTTGATCATGTGCATTTGATATTATATTTGGAAACCTGGCGCTACAAGGGCTATAAAAAAGAACCTCCACACTCACTGTCCCTGTGGTATAATCCTGTTAATGTTGTAGGTATAAGAGAATATTGGGATTTTTTAAGGTTGGAGCAGGTATATTTTTGATCATGATATAGTTATGATCCCACAAGTCATGGGTAGAAATATTGTGGTTTGGCCATGAAACGTCCTTTATAGGTTCACGTGTTTGAATAATTAGTCTCCAGGTGGTGGAGCAGTTTAATGATGGTGAAGCCTATAGGTGTTGGAGTCTTAAAGGAAGAAGTATTTCACTAGGTATGGGCTTTACTCTTTTAATAGCCTGGACTCAATTCCTGTTTTCTTTCTGAACATCCTATTTACAGGTAAAATGTGATCAGTTGTTCCTGTCTATCAGACTGTCCTCACTCTCCTGTTGACATGTAGTTGGTTGTGTCTTCTCTTGGAACTGTAAGTCAAACAATCCCTTTCTTCCTTGATTTGCCATCTGTCAGAGAATATTAGTATTACAGAAATATAACTAATAATGGTAAATGGAAAAGACTTCCGGAGCCCAACTAATGTCAGATAAGAGGAACGGTGATAGTTTTAGTCTGAAATAGAGAACTTATTATGCATTTTAGTTCACATATTAAAATGTAAGCATCTTTGCAAAATAGCAAATGGCAAAATAAAAATAAGTCAGATTATGAATATTAAAAATACACAAATGTTAAGGACACCTACTTCCATAAAAAATGGAATCAAAGTTCTTTCTCTCTTCAAGAAATACAAGGGAAAGAGAAAAAAAAAACAAGCTAAATTGTGACAAAATTATTTTTAAGGTGCTTGTTCAGGCTTCATGGAGAATGGTCCTTAGAAATAAAGAAGAAAACAGTGACTTCCATAATATCCAATCTTGCTACAGCTGAATCCATTCTTCAGCAGACAGGGAGGATTCTATCTGAGCCCTAAAGATGTTCTGATTTTAGAAGAACATAGCAGTGCTTGCCAGAGAGCCATGTGTAAAAGATTTACAAGAAATGACTATGTCAGCATAGAAGATGATTTCTAAAGTTGATAGATTTTAGTATCAGCTTCTCATGTGTATGAATTTGTGAATAACTATTAAATAATAACATTTGCATATTGATTGCATCTAGGAAAGAAAGAGACAGGAATGACAATACTGTTAGTGAGAAACAAACATGATTTGGATACAAAGTCTGTCTGTATCTTTCTCTCTGTCTCTGTCTCTGTCTCTCTCTGTCTCTCTCTCTCTCTCTCTGTCTCTCTCTCTCTGTCTCTCTCTCTCTCTCTCATTTTGTTTTTTTGAGACAAGGTTTCTCTGTGTAATAGCCCTGGCTATCCTCACTATATGGGCTAGGCTGGCTTTGAACTCAAAGAGATCAGCCTTCCTAAATCTCCTGCATTCTGGGATTAAAAGAGTGCACCACCATTGTCTACTTGGCTCTAGCAAACTCTTAAGGCAAACACTTGGTTTGGTTAGTGATAACTGGGGTCTCTCTTCAGGAGTTAAATATTATTGTGGGATATTAAAACTGGGGTGTCTCTTTAGGAGTTAGATATTATTGTGGGATATTAAAAACTATCTCTAAAAGTGTTCTGATGCCACAATTCTAGTGGTTTGGAACACTATGAGAATGAAATTATTTACTTCTACTAGATCAGGGATACTGGTATGAATGTGGCAGATTAAATAAACTCAATTCCTTAAACAAAATAGCTTATTCTCTTCGATTTCTGGATCAGAAGTCTAGCAGTAGACGTATTAAACTAAATGCAGAGTTTTAGGAGTCAAACAGGCTATTCACCTCTACAGACTCTCCGAGAAGATGTGTATTTTGTCAAATATCAGCCTAATGGCCATCAGTGTTCCCCATTCTTCCAATATCCGTACTGCTCAGATGTCAGCTTCCATGATAGCATTGCCTTCTGCTCTCTTTATCTTTTGCCACACTCTTTTAAGGACCTTTGGAATTGTATCTACTCTGCTCCTCTCCCCCAAGGAAGGATTATCTTCATTATTCCTAAGTAGACTCCTAAGACTAACTCTGTCTCACAGTCAAGTTGAGGTGACTGAAATTGTAGAATTCAGCTTCCATTCCTAGCTTACAGTGCCAGTGTCATTGCTAGAGACTCTCTACAGACAAGATAATAACACCATCTTTCAAATGGGCTAGAGAAAAATCTCTTCTGTTACCTTGTTCATTATGATACCTTGTTCATCTTTAGTTCTGAGTCACTTAGCATTGCTCAACTTCTAAGTAATTTATTAAAATCCCTTTGAATAGTTAGTATAGGTTTAAACAAAATAAAGAAGTCTTTTTTAATGTATCTCTGATATCTAAAAAATTCTGTCCTTTAATTTCCTCCATCTAGTCAGGTGTTAACAAAAAACAAACAAACAAACAAACAAACAAACAGTGAATCAATTCTCGAAGTGTGGAAACATGTCACTGGGAAGTGGCACCAGGTTTAACCCAATAGATAAAGTACATTGGTGCTATTAAGTTATATTTTCCAACATTTTCAAATGAAAAACAAATACAGACTCCTCCAGTCTGCAGGTGTTCAGCATAAATCAGATACTAAATGAGGACACGTGTTCTTGCTCTTCGTAGACTGCAGTCCCCCTCAAGACACTTTGTTATAAGATGTACCTCACTGAATATACTGATACTTGGAGGAGAATAGAAGAAAACAGAGCAGTATAAGCATAGCCTGTCTCAGTAAATTTCAGAACGCATAGGAAACACCCTTTCGTGTTCACGTTGAACTCGCCTGAAATCACGATGGAGAGATTATGGAACAGAAGTACTAAATGTGACCCGCAACAGAAACCTGTGAATAAATGACACCGGGAAATACAAAAGAGAAGTGTCATGTCTCTCCAGCTGCTGAAGAAAACCGTGCGTCGACGTGCAGCAGTTGGCTTTACATGAATATACGAAGATAAAAGTTTCCCCTTCTTTTGCTTCTGAGTAACATAAATATGTATTAACTTTTATTCCTTTCATTGCAATCATACTTCAATTGACTATGATTAAAGCTAGCAGTAATTTAGCTCACTAATTTGCTCTACTAATTGTTATTAATATTCATCATATATATTGTATTCTTAAGAAATTTCTGAAGAATTAAAGGGCAGAAATTATTTTTGTATTTCTTTATATCACCAGTATTTATCTATGCTTAAGATACTACCAAGAATAATTAATAATGACTGCACAGATAATTTAAATAAGAATTACCAAGTTATTTCAGCATTTTATAATGTAATAATTAATTTTACATTAATTTTCAAGGGACAAACTGTATTCCCTCACATGAACACACATATCTATATATATGGTATGTGTTACTAATAATTGTAGTTGAGCATTTTATACGCAAGTATCTGAATGCATGTCTGCAGGTGCACATGCATTTACCTGTATCAGGAAGAGAAGACAACTTCGGGTGTTATTATTAGGAAAGCCATCTTTATTATTTGATACAGGGTATCTCATTTAGATTATATGGATCTCACCTCTTATGCTACTCAGTCCAGGGAGCGAACCCTGAGAATCCTCTTGTCTCCATCTCCCCAAAGCTGTGATAGCAGGTGTGTGCCTCAGTGAGTGGAATTTGTACGTGGGCTCTGGTGTTTGAATTCACTTACCTCTGATTGCAATGCATGTACTTTGCCACCTGAACCCTCTCCCATCAGTCCCTTCACTTGAACTTTGTATGTCTAAAAACTTGTAACAATGGCATTGATGCCATTCTAATAGAAATGCTATGGCACAACTTATCTTCCTGTTTGCCCTCCAATAATAATGAATTCCCTGCGTTCAGAAACAAAGGCCATTTTAAAATAGCATTGAGTACTTTGGAAGCAATCAATGAATAGAAATCATTCTTATTTCAAATACCCATTTGTAGCGACCTCAGAGTGAACACTCTGAACAGAAACAACATTTTTGCACCCAGCATTCCACACTGCTCCAGTAAATATTCTAAACTCTTCAAGAATATACAGATTGTTTGATAACTCCCCAATATTTATTTAATACTAAAAATTAATGGACACTAAATAAACAAGCATAATGATGCAATTCTGTTATTTTGATAAATCATTGAATTCTGAAAGATATATTCTAAGAATGATTCCCCATGATTTCTTCTCTGTACATAATTTATGGCTTTGAGATGTCAGAACTGATATTACTTATGATGTATAGATTGGGTAGCAAAAAATTTAAAATAGTAGCATAATAAACATTATTTTAATTTTTTATAGTTCGGGCTCTTATATGAGCAGTTTATGATAAATCTGAAGTTAATGCTGAATATTATACTTTAAATTAATTTTGTATATTTTAATCATTGAAGCTTTCAGTGTTTTATATTATTTAAAAAATGCAACATTCAAAATTTAGATTTAAATTGGAGAGGGGAAGATAATTTTGTATTTACTTCAAACAAAGTCTACTGAAATTCTTAGAAATCTTTATTTAAACAGTGTGGTAAGTTTGACAGAGATGAACAAAGTGTAATGTTTTAAGCATGACCCTATCTCTAATTTATATTTATAATTCATGTTTTAGAATGTGAAAGCATTTGGAGGAAATAGGGTGGTTATAAAATTAAGACATGATGACAAATCTTTCCTAAGATGACTAGTCCCCTAGAAGATGGATAAATGAGAGGAGACATATATGAAGACAAGATTTTAAGATGGTTACTGTCATCTACAAATAAATGAAGGGGTTAAACCTGAAGCAACTCCCTCTTCTCAGCCTCCAGAAAGATGCATTCAATCTACTGTGACCTAAGGAAACTCCAAGAAATCCATATTGAGTGACCCTATTGTAGTGTCCTGCCAATAGGCCATATAGAGCACCAACAGCTGTCTTCTATAACCAGGTAAGGCTGGTAGCAGTGGGACTGGGACATCAACCCAGCCAAAAAAAAAAAATCCTTCAACCCATAATCAGTCTTCCCTGCAAAACATTCTAGGGGAATGATGGCACAGAAATTGTGTGACTGGCCAAACAATGACTGGTCCACCAACATGAGACCACAAGAGGAGAGGAGAGGCAGTTCACGGCTGCCACTGACTTCAAGGACAGGAACAGGAGGCAAGACAACTCAGAAATCGAGGATAGAATCAAACATGGCAAAAAGAAAAAGTTTATGAAATGTTTCCTAATGATATTCTAATAAGCTCTGAGATCGATGTCTTAACCCAATCTTCATTAGAGGGTAATACCCAATATTCATTTATCTGGCAACCTATGGGAGCAGATACAGAGACCCAAGATCCAACACTAGGCAGAGCCAGGGAAATCCCACAGAAAAGACACAGAAAGTATTGTAGGAGCCAGAGTTGCTTAGGACATCATGAGACCATTTTTCCATAAAATCAGCTAAGTACGACTCATACATAGGGACTCACAGAAACTGAAGCAACAAATACAGACCCTGTATGTGTCTGGGCTAGGTGTTCTGCATATAACTTATGGATGTGTATCTTGGTGTTCTTGGTGTTCTCTTTTGCCTGCACTTGGAACATTTTCCTCATACTGGGTTGCTGTCTCCAGCAGTGATAGAAAGGTTTGTGTTCAGTCTTGTTAGGTCCTGTTCAGTGGATATCCAAGATATCAATGGGAGGCCTGCTTATATTTTTGAAGTGAAATAGAGGAGCGGTTGATGTGGGGGAAAGGGGAGTTGGAGGAGAGTCTGGGAGTAATGGAAGGAGGGAAAACTCCAGTAAGGATGTAATACATGAAAGAAGAAATAGTCTTCTCCAGAGAAAAAGAAAAAAAAAAGGTTACCCAACAACAAATAGCCCTAGAACATTCATTCAATGAACATATGCATACATAATTAATATTTAGACTGAGCATGTTCTATTTAAAATATGTGTGTATATATTAAAATTGCATGCTTATATATATATACATGTAATAACAATTAATAAACAAAGAGGGTATTATTTGAAAAAGAATAAGGAGAGGTATATAGGAAGGCTTGGAGGGAGGAAAGTAAAAAAGGAGATGATATAATAATGTTAATCTCAAAAAATGAAATAATTTTAAAGATTATGAAGGGCTGTTCCATAGGTCTCATGGGCTGTGAATATGCATATTTCTTTAATAAATTGAAACAATGACCTTGAAGTCAGCTCAGTGATTTGCAAGATTACCTACATTTCAATGGTTTCAAAGATCCCAGAACCCAGGATTATCGACTTCTGTAGTTTCCAAATGGTGGGATCACTTCTGTATTTCACAAGGCTGACTAACTGGCACTTGGAGAAGGGCATTGAGTTCCAAACATGAATAGTTCCAAAGACAGGACTTCTAATATGATGTGCCTCAAAGATATGATATTGAACTTTATAGATTACTTCTTGTACTATAAAGCCTACTTGACAGGTTGTTCTAGACTCGCATGGAGTTGAAAGCTATTTTGCCTTTCTGAGTACAGTTTCATTATGAGAATGCCTATACTTATCTTTTCTGCCAACCTTAGTTTATTCATTCTGTCCTTTTCTTCTGGCTTCAGGGATGTAATGTAAAGGCTTGTGCTGCTTGTCAATCACAGTAGCAAACCTGAGCTCCAACTGTCCACCAACGCTCAAATACCACAGGATTGATGGAATAGGCAGATGTTAGGCATATGTAATGGGAGCCCAGAGTGCTAGGTGACTGAGTTTATTGTACAACATGACAACCAAGTCCTTGCAAGCAGCAGTTTCAACATGAGAAGCAGTGTCTTCATTTAATCAATCTCAAAGATACTTCCTCCAAATCCAGAAGACTCTGACAAAACAATATCATTGTCAGGTAGTTCTGGTTCATAAGGCTAACTGAACCTGAACTTTGGTTCATTAAGATGTTATGACTATCAGATTATAATCTTTTTATCCAAGCAAATGGGTTTCACTTAAGTGCTTATAAGTAGAGGCATGCACAACATAAGTTAGGAAGTCGTTCCCTAGAGATCATTGGTGGTTCCATCTTGAAGCTTATCTCATAATTGAAAATACAGTTTCATTTCTTTGGGGAAAAAAGTTTATTTATACTTCAAAATTCCATCGTGTTCATATTTTTCAAAGATCAAGAACACAATAACAGTGGCAGGCAAAGCCTGAAATCAGTATAAGTTCATGTCCACAGAGAAATTTTACCTTAAGATGAATTGTTCTTGGATTTCATTCAAACCTAGCATAGACAACATTTTAGTCCTGGATTTAATGCTGGACGGAATTAAAGATTTGCCTATTGGAATACAGTGGATGTATCTTGCATGTGGCAAATAAAAAAATTTCCAGAGACTAGGAATTTTAGTATTATATACTTTTGTTTTTATTCAACTTATATGGGTTGAAAACTTAATGATAAGTAGTCTATAAGTATACTTTGCAGAAGTATGTGAGTTAAGGTTTGACCACTGATACAGTGAGGCTGATATTTTCATTAGAAAAAAAAAAACAATATGGACATACAGTCACATACATTAGGCAAATGGACTGAAGCCCCAAGAAGATACCCAAGAGACGCCCTATCATATAGCAAAAGCATTTGTACAACTCTGTACATAGCAGCATTATTTATAATAGCCAGAACCTGGAAACAACCTAGATGCCCCTCAATGGAAGAATGAATGAAGAAAGTGTGGAATATATATGCATTAGAGTACTACTTAGCGGTAAAAATCAATGACAACTTGAATTTTGCATGCAAATGGAAGGAAATAGAAAACACTATCCTAAGTGAGGTAACCCAGACCCAAAAAGATGAATGTGGTATATACTCACTAATTAGAGGATTCTAGCTATAAATAAAAAAGACACTGAGTTTATAATTCGTGATCCTAGAGAAGCTAAATAGGAAGGTGAACCCAAAGAAAAAC
>LOEQ01001581.1:36120-58699 GCA_001685075.1 Bramus lutescens
AAAAAAAGAAAACCTAAAAAGGAAAAGAAATAGTTTAATCCTAAATTTTAAGGTGACAGTAACATTGAAATGCAAAAATAAACTGGACATATATGCATTGACTACATCAGTACCACTGTTGGTTGCTCATCCATGAGTGAACCTGCTGTCAATTGCACATGTAACTCTGACCTTTACTGTCCCTTCTTATCAATCGATTAGATTTTGCAGATTTATCCTTGTGTTTGGCTTTATTCTAAGGTTGCATACAGTATTTTGTCTATGAACTTTATTTATGTGCCTATTAAATATCTACCTCCTTTATATCTCCAATCCACATAATAGTAAATTATTTTTTAATTAATTACTTCCTAGAATTGATCCATTACCTTCAGTTTCAGTTAACTTTGATTATAATTGGAGATGGTGGATTACCAATTACTGTTCTATGCTTTGTTACATTCTTGTCATTATAATTATCTATCATTAAGATAGATAGGTCCATGTGTTTTCCTCTCAGGCCTCTGCTTGATCCATTATTATAGCTACTCAAATTATAGGATTATTTTTCTGAGGAGGAGAATTAATTCACTACTTTAATGATGGACAAATTATGTCTATAGTATCTCTATTCCAAGCTTATGTGGGTATTTACCAAATGCTTGGCCACAGTTAGATGGGAATAGCAAATAAAAACATTACTTGAAAAAATACCAACTACAGTAGTCTCTGACAATGAAGGTAGAATTCATGGTGTTACAAATTTTCTGAACATTCTAGAGAAAGTATTTTCCATTTTTTAGCTTTCTTATTGTGCTTTATCCCCTCTATTCTCATCAATAGTTCATAAGACTGGGCCATACTATCAAATTTCACAATGCTAATTATAATTCCCATTGATAAAATCAATTTTTTTCTCATAAAGATTTCTATTATTTGGAGATTATACTAAATCTTGAAATCTCCTTTTCTTTCAAAAGAGAAATGAAAATAGTCTTGGTGAGACATTTCATGAAACTTGGACTGTTCTTTGAGGAGTAACAATTTTTAGACGGAGATGAAGGGAAAAGAGCCATCCCATTCACAGAGGGATTGAATGATCCAATTCCTGTACACTGCAGGATGCATTTGGTAGGGACATAAGAGTACCTATCTTCACAGCATTTTCCCATATACTACATAAAGACTTTCTTTGCCAATTCCTTTGGAAAATCCTTGAAAGAAACATATTTGCTACTCATAGTCACCATAAAACTGTTTTAGAAATACTCAATCTAAAATCACATTGATCATAATGTCTAGACCTTATGAAATATAGTTGATTGCCTGTTGAAATAAAAACCATTAAGGAATTAACTGTTGCAAAGCAAAATTCCATTTAGAGATCCCCAAGTATCTGAAATAGCAAAGCTTATTGAAACAAATTCTCAAACAATAATCTTAACATTATCCCCATGTTAGTAAGCTTTAGACAGTAATGACCATTTTAATTATAACATAGACATTATAGATCAATTTTGGATGGAACAAGTAAGGCAGATGTTTCAGTTGCTTGGTTTTGGCAGATGAATGACAGCCTTCTCCAGAACAATCATATTTCAAGCCACAGGATTTTACATTTGAGATGTATTCTGTTCTGTAATTGTGGTGCGAGAAGAACAATACATGAAGTAGGTCAGTTGCATTTACACTACAGGAAGGTGCTGGCCTACTTTCTTGTCATGGAGACTCTACTATATTTACATTTAGCTAGAAAATATAATTCAGTTCCACAAAACCTGCTGAAGACACCTCAGGTAAAGCTGGAACTTAGAAAGCACAACTCAGAAATCCACACAATCTTATATGCTCACAACAAAACAAAACAAAATCACTCTCTGGCAGTTTCCAGTCAGATTCCCCATTACAAAAATTATACTTCTATTCCATTTTAATTATGCTTAAATGAGCAGAGATGCAACATTTTAAATTATATGTTAGACTAGTTTGTTAACCACTTCATCATTAAGCACAAATTATTAAATTAATAATATTTCTATAAAAACTAAAAATAACACATCTAAAATTCAATCTTCATAGTTTTTTCAATTAGGTATTATCTACTCAAACTAACTTTATTTTTATACACAGCCATCAACATTGTTGTAAAAGTCCTAAAATATCCCATACTTTAGTATTAAAGTACAATAAGTGACATTATTAAATATGGTACTTTCATGCACTATTATGAATTATAATAAAATATTAAATAAAAAACAAGTGATTATTTTCCTTCCCACTGAACTACATCTCAATGCATTTCCTCACAGTTTTCACTGAAGTTCTTAATGTAATTTAAAAATAAAATCTTTCCATGGCTTAGGTGCTGTAATAGTATATTGATTAAGTGTTATACACGGGCTCTAACTCCTGGTAACCTCATGCAGAATAACAACAGACCCTTATCTTATCTCTTGATGCCTCAATTCTTACATCCATAAAATGATGATAGTAATAACTACCATGTAAATATGATAGTCAGATTCACATGAAAAATAATATTCAACGAAGCTTATAAATTTTACTTTTGGGGGTGTTTTTAAAATGAGAAGGCTGTTTTTAAATCATTTACCACTTCAAACATCATTTAAACCCTGGGAAACATCAATGTCCCTTTGAAAAGGACTGAGACTATTCTATTAAATAATCACAACATATGTATGTAATTTACTGGATTTTGGGGGAAAGAAAGAGATTGTTTTTCAAAATTAAAATCAGTTTTGAATTTTGCAAAAAGATAATTCTGTGCTATTAAATGGAATTCAGGGCTATCTTTTGATCAAATTTTGAGGTCTAATATGTTAGTTCCATTTTTTTTAACTTACTTGGTTGAGATTTCATAACAGTATGAAACACATTGAATTGTCACAGTTCTAGAACACAGGCCAAGTTTAAGGAATCTCCAGGGCCTTTTATCTGAAGCTTCTCTCCTTGGCTCACAGATTCCCCTCTTTTCCCTCAGTCTTCATTTAATTTTATCTGTGTGTTTGTCCTAAATATGCCCTCTGATTACAAGGACATTTTAAAATCTTACTTGAGTAGAGCCTACCTTGTAATTGGTTCTTTAATGACCTTACCTCCAAATATCACCATGTCAAGGGCCTTTAACTTAGGGCTTCTATGTTTTCATCTGGGCAAACACAATTCATCCCATAACATCTATTGTTTATCCTCATACAGAGGGAGGATAAACACCAACTTGTATTAGAAAAAACTAAGGAAGATGTGTATGATAAACAAGATTTTGTGTCTCCTTAAAGATATTTTTCATCATTCACAAGTTGATAGAGTCTCTCGTCTGAAAAACTAGCTTTGTTAAGGTTTTGGTTCAATTATTTCAAAACACATAATATCAAGTAGGGTCTATCCAAGTTGTCTAAAATGACTTAATTTCTTCTTAAAAATAAATAAAATTCTGCTTCCTATATACCACGATTCCTTTGACCTTTCATCAGTTGACAAACCCTAGCTTGCTGGCAAAACATACATCAAAAGCAAAATGAATCAACTATTAAACAGGTATTGCTGAAGGAAAATTCATGTTGAGTTATATAGGTGACCAAGTTACTCAGTTTAAAATTTTGTTTGTATCAAAGATGGCAAATTAACCTTTTGAAATTATCTTCCTGGAGTTAGAAGTAACAGAGGAAATAAATATGTGAGATCTCAGATTCTAATGAAAGTTGAAAAATAAAGATAAATCAAAGCAACTAAGCACTTGGTTACATTTCAAACTGGCAATGTGATGGCATTACTCGTGATACCCATGGCTATTTTTATACTTACAGGAAAAGGGTTTCATTAAACCAATGCTGCTGCATCTTTTACTCATTAAACATTAACCCATGGATATTTATCTACTAACCACCTCTCTTGGACAAGGAAAGAAATTAGAAAATTGAATTGAAAGTAGAATGTAGATCATAATATTTTTTTCTTTCTTTTTTAGTTCTTTGAGATAGGGAATCTCTGTGCAGCTAGCTCTTCCTCTCCTAGAGCCCAGTCTATATACCAAGCTGACCTTGAAGTCAAAGATTTGCCTCCTCAATGCCAGGATTAATAGCATGCTCCGCCACCTTCCAGCTCAGATCATATTTCAATAATGTATTAAAGTTTCTAAATTTGAGAATCAGGAAAATATTTAGGTTTCAAGAAAGTTTAGAAGAGTCAGGTCAAGTCATATGCATAAAATATTTTGTGGTTAGTGAGTTGGGAGGTATTTTCCATTTAAGGTAAGATTAGTAATGGTGACAGATAAGAACAGAAAACAATATTACCATGTTCCTACTTTGTGCCCAAATACCAATATGGCTATAACATAGTATAATCTTCTGTACAGTTATCCTTCCAAGTAATTATTGTCTTGCTTCAACAACAAAATTCCAATAACACAAAGCATGCTATAGTATTTCTTCATAGTCAGGGTAAAGTAAATTTCCCATATATTCTGAGTATATAAAGTACATTGGAAAACCAGACACACTTGTTTTCATTAACTCTGAGACCCAAGGTAAGACAGTTTCCACACTGGATATTGTTTTGGTGAAGATTTCAAGTCACTGTAAAGATCAACATCTGGCTGAATTGATCTTTTGCATGTGACAGTTTCACTACAACTCCAAATCATGAGACTGAAAAGCTGCACACTTATTTGGACAAAGAAGCAGCCTTCAGATTTGGAGAAGATATTTAACAATACACATCCAGTAGAGGGCTAGTATACAAAATATATAAATAAGTTTAAAGAACTATATGTCGCCAAATTGCAATCCAACTTAAAAACCATATACAGATCTAAACAGATAATTCTTAAAAGAGGAAATTCAAATGCCTATGTAACACTTAAAGAAATGTTCAACAGCCTTCACCATCAGAAAAATCAAGACAAAACTGCTTTGAGAATTTATCTTATACTCCACCGAAGGGCTAAGATTCGTGAAACCCTCTAATACTGATTACTAATGATGGGTGTGAACATTTGTAAAAAATATTATGGACAAATATGGTATGTGCATATATTAATCAGTCTAATTGCAATCACTAAACGTCAGAGTAGGAAAAGTCTCAACTTGACATCTCTTACCATCATCAAGTCATATTTCTGGGAACAGGACTAGGTTACATTGAATTGAGTTGTTGGCTAAAGGGCTCTCTTTGGAATCCCCCAATAACCCACGCTGCTACTAAGACTATAGATTGCTCTCTAAAAATTGACTCCAGGGCCCATTACTGAAGACAGTGCCTACACAACTAAGTGAATATGGAAAAGTCCAGCTGGTACCTAAATAACAGCCTTTGCCCCAGCATTTTATGGTGTTTGTTATAGAAAGTTCCCATGCATACTACTAACAGAGAAACATAAACATCGAGTCAGCCACAAAACCTTTGATTAATAATGGTGTCCTGCCTGAAAGATATGCTAGGACAATGGTAGTGCAAGCCAAGTACCTGATTTGGCTTAAGAACCATATAGTTGTTTACTAAGCGCAGCAGTGTTTAGATGACCAAGAACCGGAGACTAGGTATCTAAGCAGCCTAAAACCAAATACTAGAATAAAAATAAATAAATAGATAGATAGAAATAATAATAAAATGACTGATAATGACATTCTGTTATACTCTTAGCTCAGTCCATTTCTGAGCTGTCCACAGGGATGCTTTCACCTGCATCAGATGGAAACAAACACAGAGGGCCACAGCCAGATATTCTAGGAAGAGTGAGACTATGAAACACTCAGCTATAAAAGGGATGTCCCTGTTAAATCCGGCACCCTCAAGGCCCAGAGACCATTGTGGTAGAAGAGGCAGAAAGAGTATAAGAGGCAGAGGGGATGAAGGACACCAACAAAGCAAGACCCTGTAAATAAATCAATGGAGGCTATCTCATCAAGACTGGGGAAGCACATATAGGGTCTGAACAGGTCCAAATATGTTCCTCTTCAGAAGTATATGCCTTCCAGT
Organism: Bramus lutescens; assembly: GCA_001685075.1. Taxonomy (NCBI): domain Eukaryota; kingdom Metazoa; phylum Chordata; class Mammalia; order Rodentia; family Cricetidae; genus Bramus; species Bramus lutescens. Next base: position 42,100 of record LOEQ01001581.1, read on the forward strand.
ATGGTGTATTTATGAGAGTCCCCAGTGTGCGAAAATGGGTCTCTGGTTTTTCTGCCTCTCTTGCACTTTTTCCCCCTATTCTTATGTGTTATTTCATTTTACTTATCTATTATTTTGCTATTATCCCTTAGAAGCCTCGTTTCAAATGATAGAGAGAAAGGGAGTGGATCCAATTGGGAAGAGAGATGGGAGGCACTGGGAGGAGTAGAGGGAATGGACACCATAATCAGAAGAAAGAAATCTCTTCTCATTTAAAGGAACAATGAGTATTTGTGGTGCCATCAGTACAGATGCTGATGTTTTTCTTAACTAAAGTTCTCATGTGTTTATTTTGCTCCTTGAGGGAGCAAATATGCTTGAACTCCTCTGAGCAGTTGGAATGTGAGGTCGTCTGCCTAGTAGGAATAATAACAAAATAAAATGCAAATAAGCGGGTTGAAGGATAAAGACTAATGAGCAAAAGGATTTATTGGCTTCTATTGTTATGTCCTTTGGGAAGAGCTACAAGAGAGATGAAATATATTTATGTCTGCTTCCCTTGCTAAGTTATGACTGGTAATTAAGCTATTTGATATCTATATAAAATATACCCACTGGTTTCTAAAACTAATCATTCTCTGAATTTGTATTTCAATGCATAATGTTTTGGTGTATCTACAAGTAATTTATTACCAAAAGGTAAAACATTATTAAAGTTTGATTTCTTATTAAATATAATTATGATATTACAAACCAAGCCAATAGACATGCATTATTGAAAAAAACGGAGCGCCAAAGTAGTTTCAGTTGGAATATTTATGTTTCTTACTTGAAAAGGTTATGATAAAACTGCCTTTGAGATGGGTATCATTTATTCAGTACTCATTGTGCTTAAATTGCTTGATGCTTGAGTATGTGATCTCTCTAAAACAATTTCTTCAAAGTAGATATCATTGTTTCAGTCACAAAATAACATGTACAGAGAGTTCAGTGAACTTACATAAACTTGCCTACTGTATCTAATGCTATTTCTCTTACCCTCAATCCAATGTTCTGTTCAGTATTACCCACAATCCAATGTTCTGTTCAGTATTACCCACAATCCAATGTTCTGTTCAGTATGCTACTTTAACATATGGCATGAAGTAAAAGGAGTATTTGAAAGCAACCAGATAATTTGTATGAGTCCTCGATAAAGATAAATTCAAGTCAAAGACTAAATATTACACATTTAATGCATCATGTGTACATAAGAGGCCACTAGAAGAGCCAGGTTTAATTTCCTCATTTTCTGTGTACCAATTAGAGTCCCTGAAATATTAATAAACTGTTTGATTTAGGAGGGGATAACATTACATGGTTTCTTACTACATGTTGCTCAGAAGCAGCAAGCACATCACAAGTACTCAATAAATGTTAATGTTATTTAGTGGCAAATAATAAAATGAAATTACAGTAATATATTTAGCAATGAACTCACCATAAGATGAAATAAAATAACTTTTAGTGCTAGAACAAGAAGCTGAGTCAATTTAAATAGCTGGGTAAGTAAATGAATCCTAGAGGAAGGCCGAGGTGATGGCAAAATTGTAGTAACAAAGGTAAATATGAGGCCAGAGTGATAAGAATTTTCATTGTAATTTGATAGGTGGAGCTATTTTCAAATTTGTTCAATTCATAGAATGTTCTAATGTAAATTTATAACTTATTGTTTGGCTATCATCATATCTTCCCTTTGCCCCAAACTGACACAACTACATTTGACAGACAATATATTGGTCCCCTTCTACAGCACCAAAATCCATTCCCTAAAATAACATTGCTAGTGTTGTTTAGAACAGAGACTGAAATTTCTAAAAATTTCAGTGGTTAAAAGGAAATGGACACACCTCATCCAGTAGGATTCATATACTATTGATTCAGAAAGCTCTGAGATAAGAGGCATGCGAGCACTTTCTGAGTGTTCCTGTGTAGATTTGAATTGGAGCGTTTCATTATTGGTGGAGAAGCCAGACTGGGGACAAGTGGGGAAAGAGGTTTCACAAAAGAGAACAGCTTTCCAAACGGAAGTGTCCTTAGGAAAACCTCAATTTCAGCTCCTGTTATTCAATTACTTGTATGATTCAAGGAAGGCAGCATTTGAAAGTAGAGTTTGAGGACTCAATTCTCTTTACTCTCTTCTATTTTTCTTCTCTTTTGCCCTCTACAATTCCTCTGAGGTTCAGAGTAATACATTAAGTGACTATTCGTGTGACTCACTCCTCCACTGTCTCTCTTGTTTCTCTTTTTCCTAACACTCTGTCCCATGCTACAAAGAATGCAGAACATTTACTAAGTGCCCTTGCAAAGCTCAGCCACCATTTCCTCTTCCAAGTCTGTGATTAATCCACAGATGGGTGGGCAAAGTCTGCATTCTGGTCCAAACACAGCAGCTGGTACACTGCACCCCACGCCAAGGAAACCTGCAATTCCATTGAGTCTAATAGTCATTTCTCACCATGGAAAAGTACCAGCAACCAGCAACGCAGGAGGTTTCACTGAGTCCATTCACACAGTCATCAAAAGCCCTTAACGCTGTAGCCTTAAAGATGTCCTCTTGTTTTATAAACTCTGTGGTTGCTCTGGGCTTGCATTCTACCAAGAACCCTCATTCTTCTCTAATGGAGAACATAGGTCCCTAATTTACACATCCATCTTTAACTTTTAGAAAACACAGAAAGAAGTCATCCTTTCCAGTGGCAATAGATCAGAGTAAATAAGGCACATTTTACTTATGATAAAGATGTTTTATCCCTTTTTGTTAGCTCAGTTACTGTTCAGAAGTTTGTCAGCTTTGAACATTTTACTTTACTTAATACTTTCCACCAAAGGGAATATGGTAACATTATTTGTCCAGAAAACTTAAATGAGTTTTACAATGCAATTCACTTGCAGGGTAGTAATTAATTTTAATACATTTTATTCAAACTCACAAATATAGATCAGCAACACAAACAACGTGCCCCCTGATCATTTCTCAGAAATACTTATACTGGAGTTTGTGAAAATTAAGTAATTCCATCATTCCTGTATCTGCATAAGCATCCATGACAAACAGCACATTTAATAACAGCATTTGATAGAAAATATTTGCCAAGAAAGAGAGAAAATGTTATGACTGTTCCAAAATACACAGGCTGAAGCAAGTTTCCGAAGTACGTATTTCCCTTCATTATTGGCTGCAGCCACCAAAGGAAACCCCTCCAGAGAATTAATATGAACTTATTATAATGCAGCCTGCAGCACGGATTTGTTTTTGTTTTGCCTGTTTTGTGCTGACACTGCAGTTCAAAGTATATATACTCATCTTAATAAAGAAATCCAATTATTTCACAAGCAAACATGCAGCAATAAAGTGCCATTACTCAGTCAATACTGACTCCTTAACATCTTTCTCTATTTACAGGTTTGAATTCCCAGCTCATTAGCTTATTACTTGACAAATAGGAGAGGGTAATGAATTGAGAAAATAACTACGTACCTTCAGAGAAAACCTGCCCGATAACAATAATCCATTAGGAACCTGGCAATATCCTCTGATCTATTGCCCGCAAAGCTATGACTGGATGGAGAGTTTCATTCCCTGGGCTCAGCTCTCCAGAAGAAAATCAGCACAATTTAAATATTTCTTGGAATGTGACAGCTCTCTAGATCCCCGGTTGCATTCTCTTCCCCAGGGAAGGCAATCTGGTGTTCCTGTGTGCACAGAGCAGTGAAGATGAATTGAAAACGCTTGAGATAAATTAGGAATGGCTAAGTTAAAACTGTCTGTGCTCCAGACTCTCATCTGCAGTCTGCAAGCCTGTTTTTCTGTGAAAAAGCTAGATGGCAGGCTGCCTCAGTAAGTTCTTCTCAAGCGACAGCGAGCATTTTCAATGGAGAAAAATTCTCCCATTATCTAAGCTAATGTGACTGCTGCTAAATCTCGTATTTTAAAGTGTCTACTGGCACGGAATTTATTTGCACTATTGCCTTCCTTCAGACTACACTATAGAATCCACACCATCAAGATATATACAATTCTGTGTGATGAAACCAAAGTTTTTAGTTAAAAAGAATTCCTATTTTGTTCTATTTCCATGATCATTTATCTATCATAAATTTATTCTTTTATTTGCATGACTTTTACTATCTTTTATCATACACAGATTTGTTGTTTAACATTTCATATACAATAATAAAAATGGCATTTTTTAGGGACAATCACTTAAATGTATGCAGTTCTGCATAGAAATACATAGTTCTCAAATGACATACAAAATCAAAAAGATACATAAAAATAAAAAAGGAAGAACATCTAATTCTAAAAGTTACAAAAGAATTAAATTAAATTGTTGTACTTAGCCCTGAACATTAAGTCGTTTTAATAATATTCTGGATTTGAGACATAAAATAGAGTTCATCTGATGAACAAGAATCCTTAAGCAAAGCACTTAAGGATTTTTAACATGCACAGATTTCTGTGTTAGATTTGTCATGTGAAAAAGAATGTAATATTTAGACAGGGCAATTAAGGGCATAGAAACTTTTGAAAGTATGTGCACTTTTGAAAAAATATCCAATGCCTATAAAATCAATCTTGTATATGCTGTGTGTTTATATGTGTCAACGGCATGTTGAGTATGCTATGGTCTGATATTTATGTCGTCACTTGGTTCCATGCTAAGAATGGAGTTTCCCAAACAAAGGGAAAACAAAAGGTAATGCAATCATCTGGAAATCAGAAAAAAAGTTAGATCAAAATCTTGCTTTTAACCTGATCTACTACAGAATCATAACTGGAGGACAGGGATTATACATTCTGGAGGATGTTATGTATACAAGAAACAACGCATAGCTACATACATCTCAGAAGCTCCAAGGCAAAGAAAGCACCACTACCTACCAGGCTACTGAAATATGAAACAGTAAAGGTTTTATTGAATCATTAAGTTTTTTTTTCTTCTTGGATATAACCTGCCATGCACTGATTGCATACTTTAAATATCTCTCATCTTTTCCACCCCTCATACCATTCTTCCCATAATCCATCACATCTCACTTTTTAATGGCAAGACTCATCTACTTGACCTGTTAGGAATCACTTCCTTGATTAATTTTTTAATGCATGTCATTTACGACTCTTAAATACACAAATGGAATTGATATTCTATATTATAATTTGTATATTCATTATTGCCTGGGGATGATACCCCACATTTTTACAATGATCTGTGTGCTCTAGGAAGTATTACCCATTTTTATCAAAAGTCGTCAAACAGAAAGCATAGCAGAAATCATTATGGATTTTATCTAATCCTCTCCTGCACTGGGCTTCTTCCCATAGCTCTCTACTAAAGCAGGTGGTTCTGATGAAATGACAGCTATTTAGACTACTAGAGTTGAACAGTAAGCAAATATATAAAGCTTTAACACAGCAGGTATGACCACAATTAGAATTCTTGCTTAGAATGAGCAATGTTCTTCATTCAATTCCTGTCACTACTAAATAAATACATGAACATCTACTGTGTGCTCAAAAGGTTTCCATCAAGGGCACAGACAGCATTTCCTGAAAAAAGAACATGCTTCAAGAAATGATGCTTGAAAGAATAGGTCATTGATATGCAATCGGCTGAAACTGGACATTTATCTCAGAAGAAATGTAAATGAATTCAAATGAATGAAAATTAAATCATAAAAGGCTTAACTATAAAATTATTAGAAGTAAATGCAAGCAAACTCATTTATGACATGTGTTTTGAAGATGCTTTCTTTGACATGACACTCAAGTCATGAGTAAACATGTAATAACAGTCAAATCAAACCATATCAGAACCAAAGGACTGTTTATTAAAACACATGGTCTAGCGAAAAAGAACTCACAGAAGTGGAAAAAGAATTTGCCAAAATAAATGTAACAAATGAGTGTAATAGAGGAATAGTCAATGTCTAACTCAGGTACTGCAAATACGTTTTGAGTTCAGCCTTTTGTGGGATATCCGTACTACCGGGTCTAAGGCACAGGGAACATCTCAGTTGGGAATGTCAAATGGGGCACCTATTATGAAAAAGTCATAAGGTTGCTTCCCCAAAATAAAATTCACATACTCATCTGGGGACATACTCAAAAGAACTGAAAGTAATTGAAATACATCATTATTGTATATATTCAATTTATGTCAGCACCGTATGCAGTAATCATAAAGTGGAATTAAAATAAGTTAGTCATTAAAAGTAAAAATTTATTTTTATATTTCTCAGGGTCTCATTTTTATTTATTTTTAGTTATTTAAAAAAACTTTTGTTCATTTATTTTACATACCAAATAGTTTTCCCTCTCTTCTTTCCTCCTGCCTTCTCTCCTTTCCCATCTACCCCCTAAATCCACTTCTCCATATCCATTCAGAAAGGGACAGGCCTCCCACAGGCTCACACAAAGCAAGACACAAAAAGTTGGAGCAGGACCAAGTTTTTCCTCCCATCTAGAGGGGCCAGGTAATTTAGCATGGGGAGCAGGTTTCTAAAAGCCAGCTAAATGCCAGGCAGAGGTCCTGCTCTCAATGTTAGAATAACCTTGCAAATATACCAAGTTACATGATTGTCACACACATGGAGAGAACCTAGGTCTGTCCCATGCAGGCTTCCTGACCATTGTCCAGCATCCATGAGTCTCCACAAGCCTAGGTCAGCTGTCTCTGTGGGTTCCCCTATCATGACACCCCTGGATAGTATAGTCTCTCCTCCCATTCTTCCACAAGACTCTTGGAACTCAGCACAATGACTGTCTGTGAATCTCTGCCTCTGTTTCCAGTGGTTACTGGACAGTATATCTCTGATGGCAATTAGGGAAGTCACCAATCTGTTTTCTGTAAATGGCCAGTTCAGACACTCTCTCCACTATTGCTAGAAGACTTAGTTGATGTCATACTTGTGGGTTTCTGCTTTATAAATTCTTTCAGATTTAATAATAATTGCAAAAAATTGAAATGGCAATATCAAGACTTTTCAGTCAGTCACACACAAGATGAAATATCCTTGATAACTATATTATAACTCTACATTTCTTCTTTATATTATATAACATAATATAATATGTTATAGGACATTATAAACATAAGCACTGTTTCCATTAATGAAGACTAATAATTAATCTTAAAATATCCTTCAGGAGATCCAATAATGTACATACTTCCAGCACAAACAGATGTAGGAATAAAACATTTGTGCTTTTTTAAATTAAATTTACAAATCCTTATTTTTGAAGTTTTAAAAATTGTAAGCTTTTTTCTCATTACAGCAAATAAAAATATTATTTTTTCCTATATTCAAAACCAAAAGACAAGCACTAAAATCCCAGTTGCAGATTCCTGAATTGTTACTCAGTTCCGTAAAAAGCTGAATAAACAATTTGAAAGGAATTTAAAATTAACCACATTGGAATTGACACACTAGTATCACCTAAAGTATAATCATAAAGCTTGTGTAGGTTGTGAATTTGTGAGACATTAAAATAATCACCATAACTCTAAAGTGACAACTACCTCAAATACTCAACTTGTCATTAAAACACAAGGGACCCAAGAATAATTACGACACAAGGAAAATATCTGCCCAATTGCCAAAATAAAGCTATCAAAGAATTTAAAACATTTATATGTAAATATAAATATATTCAGATAATATATTTTTATAATCCAGTTCTTATTACATTGTTCCAAACTCTTGCCATCATCCTGCATAAGTAATATATGAGTGAGATACTAAATGCAACAAATTAGGACACTTTCAAATAAGGATGTTGTCAAGACAAAGATCCTAGACTAATGACATTCTGAGGCAATTTTGGGGGGCATTGTTCAGTGCAAGAATTCTTAGAAACTGCAGAAAGTTTGCCCTCTATCTATATTTGAAAGAAATTGCAACGATATACCAGGAGGGACATTGTATCTAAACTTGGATTATTTTAAGCTGAATGTGAGGATCACAGAACAAGATACTCTTCAAAGTCACAGCACTATAGGGCATTTCTGAACAGCCATGGTATAGTTCTACTCCATTTTTGTTTTCATTTCTTTTGCCATAGAAAAATATGGGGCATGAAGAATTCTTTGCAAAGCATCTGAAACCATAAAAGTTTAAATTTGTGAGGCAAATATCCTCAGATATCATGATGAACATTTAAGCATTTCCCTTATTTGTCATGTCCAAACTCATAGTCAGAAATGTCTGACATTCAAGTTTCAATTATTTTTACTTTTAAGATTATGTGTATGTGTGTTTGCGTGCATCTCTCTCTCTCTCTCTCTCTCTCTCTCTCTCTCTCTGTTTGTGCATAGGTGCCAAAGTAGAACAGAAGGTAACATTGAATCTCTTGGAGCTGGAATCACAGGCAATTGTAATTCTCTGATGTGGAGGCTGGTAACAGAACTCCATTGGTCCTGCAAGAGCTTCAAGTTCTCTTAACCTCTTAGTTGTATCTTCAGCCTCTGAATCTTGGCAGTTGCTTATACACATAGGGATTTCCAGTAAGAAATTAATGAAGCTAAATGCTAAATGCTCCTACATCTTCAAGAGTTCAGTCAGAAAAATTTCAGAGTCCAATGAGAAAATACACACAGAAGGCAGAACATATGACAGAGACATAACAGAGTGCCAGCAAGAAGGGTGGCAGGGATTTGAAAGTAACTAAGCAGACTGTGCAGCAATGTATTTGATGAAACCACAAATTAAGTAACTTCATAAAGATATGCCCATATAATGGTGAGAATAGCAAGCTCATACCTCGCCCTTCTTCAGTGAACAAGCCTGTGTATTATGAAATTGCAATCAATCTCTTGAACTATCTAACACATATCACACAAAAGACAGAACAATAAAATACAATTCATCATGGTCTCTAGCACATTCTCTAAATTCAAAATATTAAGAGTATCAGCTCTTTCGAGAATAATCCAAAGATGCTATAGGTGGAATGCATTCATTAACAACCTTGAGGAACTCAGACAATCCCAACAAATACACCAAAGATCTAAAATTCAAAATAAGCTCACAGACACATATTCAGTGTATGCTAAGGCACCAATTGTTTTCTAACTTTATTCTCATATCTAAGGGAATATTAATTTTGTCCCAAAAATTCTTAATACATGTATGAGGAAAGAAGCAGCAAATCTAATCATTAAGCCTCACCACTGATTTACATTTCATTACTTTCCATTTAATATTTGTTATTTTCCAAGAGAACCACAGGCAATTCCTCATTAGGTCAGCTGTTCATGGCTCTAATCTCTGCTTGGTTGTAATGTTTTCTAGGTTTTCTTGTGCTGGATGGCTGTGACATTTTTAAGAAATTCTCGTTAGATAATTTAGTTAATGTGCAGTTATTTCTATTTTTCCCTTGTAATTAGCCTATGTGCATGGGTTTTGAACGGGAGAGCATGTTTTTGCTGTCATCTTGAAAGTGTATAGAAACGAGGTTCTTGTTAATTTTGATCTTTTGACAGAATGAGTTTTCTTGCCATGAAACTATGTTTGTTTTCTTTCTGTCCCCCCCCCCATTCTATTAAGGCCATTTATGGCTGAAGTTACTATCATGATTCAAAATTAAATGATTGAAAGTTGGATTTGTTTTATTTTTAAAACAATATTATTTTACATACCAATCCCAGTTCTCTCCCCCTTTCCTCCTCCCAATCTCCCCCTGCCTAACTTCCACCCCACCCCACCCCACCCCTGTCCACTCTCCTCCCATGGGCAACAAAGTCAGCCACATCACTTGAGGCAGCACCAAAACCATTCCCCTCCCCCTATATCTAGGTTGATCAAGGAATCCTTCCAAAGGGAATGGGGTAAACAAACAAACAAAACAGATTATGCATTATGAATAAATAATAAATACTAGTTCCGCTGCTAGTGGCCCCACAAACTGTCCACGCCACTGTCACCCACACTCAGAGGGCCCAGTTTGGTCCTATGCAGGTTCCCCAACTGTGAGTCTGACTCAGTGAACTCATACTTGTTCAGGTCTGGTGTTTCTGTGGGTTCCCCCATATGGCCTTCACCCCTTTTCTCATATTATCACTCCTCTCTCTCTAAGACTGGACTCCAAGGGCTCGGACCAGTGCTTAGCTGTGAATCTCTGCATCTTCTTCCATCGGTTACAGGATATAGGTTTTATGATGACAATTAAGGTAGTCATCAATATGATAACAGGAGAAAGTCAGTTAAGACACCCTCCCCAATCTTTTACCATATCGACAATACCGTATCTACATCAATTATTTGAAAATTCTTTACACTCTCTCTTTATCTCAATTTATGCCACATTTAAGTCAGTATAGACTCATGAAAGCTCCACTTAATCTTTTTGTTATAAGCAAAATGCTGTATCTTGTTTTGTTGCTCAGAAGCTGGTTCTTGTGTTTACAAACAAACTCCAATCATTAGGGTTTGCTTTGTTTTCTTTGAAATTCCTCATATATAGGCATGAAAATATCTCATAAAATCTTGTCTACTGCCAATTTCATTCAGGTGTTTCTCCTCAGGGTTCTGTTTTCTTTTTTTATGAGGAGCCATAGACAAACCAACACCTGGGTAATAGGAGTGCTTACCGATAGTGGAGTGCACATATTTCTTAGAATTCTCGATTGAAAACCCAAGGAATATCGTACTGTGTGCTATCTATGCAGGCTCATATGTCTATTAAAAACTACACATGTCATGTCTAGGACAAGGTGTGTATGAATTTAGGTTGTTTTGCTGCCTTGTCTGGATTATTTTATTTCTTTGTAATCCAAACAAACTTGCGTTTTCTTCTAAACTGCAACTACAACACATAATTGATTAACATGGTTCAGTTTTCAGTCACTATGTTGATCAAATCCATTGTTTTGGGGGATAGAGAGATGGCTCAGCCATTAAATGTACTTGTTCTTAAAGGACCAACATTCAGTTCATAGCACCCACATGGCAGCTCACAACTCAACATAACTTCGATTCCTGGAGATTGAACACTTTTTTGACCTTGTGAGCAACCATCACACTCATTTTGCAAAAGCATACATTTATGCAAACAATCATAAACATGAAAAGAAAGTAAATGACACTAAGAAAAACTTTAAAATCAATTACATGAAAACACCTGGTGTTAAGATCATCCAGAAGAACTTATCTAATCATTATTTAAATTTTATTCAGTGCTAACTGATTTAAGTTTTTCATATTCCAATAGTGTTTTGGAGGTTTTTATAAGTTTATGATTGCATGAAAGCAACATATATTTTTGTCTCTCCAGAGTGTTATTTTCTAATTCATTAATAAGTCTTTTATTAGTTTGCTTAATTGTTTAATTGATGTAATTAAGTTATTAATATATTTAGCCCATAACCTGGTCAGATATATGTGGATTTCTGTTTTCTGCCCCAAGAAAATGTGGAACATTTCATAGGGATAAAATCCTTCAAATTTATCTTCAGGATCTCAAGAGTTTCTCACATTATGCCTCAAACTGGTCATCAAAATCTAAAGACTATTTTAAAATTTTATTGTTATGACATCATGGATTACACCCAGATCATTACATCCTGTCAGTTACTGTGTGTTTTTCCATCCCTTTGAGTATTCAGAGCAGGTTTCCTGAGTCCCTGTTACCTTAAGAGTCATAGATACATTTCTTAGTATTTGTTTTATACATATATTACTGTTATTGTTGAAGGGGTATAATCACAATTAAGTTTTAATACATTTCAGTACAAAAGAAAAAAGTCTTTATCCTATTTTTAAATTGCCAGACATTAAATACAAGTTCCAAAATTCAGATTTTAGAAGGGTAGCATGATTGTATCATCAGAATTTGAAATCTCTTTTTATTGAGACATTAAATTATAGGAAAAAATAAAATTAAATCCAATACAAAAAGATTAAAAAGTAAAAAAATCTAACATTAGAAATTATATATTATAGTTTAAATCCTTATACTTGTTAAACAGTTAAATATATGATATAAATTATAAGTAACAATTTTGTCATTTTTTACATATTCATATAAATAATAGCATATGATATGAAAGCACAAATATTTTAAAGTATCAAATCTGAAGATCTTCATTGTTTTTCATACTAATATCTAAATAAATCTATATTTACATTGTATCATCATGGATAAACTACAAATATCTCCTAAATCCGACAATATTGTCAGAAAATACAATTGTTTTAAGAAAGTACAAATGAATTTATGAAACATGAAGGTTTTATACACTTAACTCCAAACTATAACATTGGACATAGCAAACTCAGGTCCAGGCAGTCACAAAATACATCAACCCATTCACTGCAAAGCCCTCACAAAGTAGCTTAGGACTTGGTTCTCTAAAATCCAGCCACTTAATCTCATCATAACTAACAGTAAGAATAATGAAACAGTAATAATACCTCATGAATAAATTATATTGTCAGAAAATTAATGCTATATCACATAACCATATCAAATGAAAGACAGCAAAAATTCTATAAAAATAGTGAAGTGTAGTTCTAGAGACAGTTTACCAAATACTGTGAGCTACAACACTACCTTAGACAGATATAGTGTCTCTTCGTACAGTGCTTATAGTCTAGTGGGTGAAATATTCATTCATTCAATACTGGCCTTGGCCTATTTACTGAAGTCCTTTATTGACAATGCAATTTTGGCATCCAGTCTTCTGGGAAAGAATGCAGAGAGTGAGATATATCACCATTGCCTACAGTCTACTTAGGCATGAAAGTGCACAAAAGTTTTCAAACAAAAAGGCTTAATTCTTGAATGGTAATATCAACCTTCAATCAATATTTTCAGGAATATAAATGAAAAGAAAATAAATTTACTTTAAAATTGAAAGGCAACGTATTAGCTAATAAGGATTCACCCTTTTAATCCTTTTTTCAGTAAAAGGGCATCTAAAGTAAGTGGGAAGCAATGGTTCATCTCAAATGATATTCTACGCATCTGTCCTTGGTCTTGTTGCATTCTACACTTGTCAAGGTATTTTGAATGCTTGTCTGGGCCTCTTAGGGGATGAAGTGGATATAGGGACTACAGCAATCAAATAAATATGTTTTGCAATATGAATCTAAGGAGTGACTGCAGATGGTTTTGAAAAAATAGATTTGAACTAAAGAAAAAAAGAAATCAGACACACCAAATGGAAAGGTGGGTTTAAGATTTAAAGCAGAATCCCTGTCTTAGTCACTGTTCTATGCTGTGAAAAGACACCATGACCAATGCAACTTTTACAAAATAAAGTATTTAATTTGGGAGCTTGGTTGAAGTTTCAGAGGTTTAGTCCATTATCATCATGGTGGCACACATGGTGCTGGAGCAATAACTGAGAGCTCCATCTCGATCCATAAACAGAGAGAGAGAGAGACAATGGGCTTTGCATGGGCTTTTAAAACCTTCAAGCCCCACCTCCACCCCCTTGACACACTTCGGTCCACAAAGCTATATCTCCTAACTCTTCTAATCCTTTCAAATAGTGCCACTCCTAGTGACTAAGTATTCAAATATATGAGCCTGTGGGAGGCATTCTTATTCAAACCACAATTATGCTTGCTATCCACAGAATTGATGATAAATAAGAAACTAGGGTCTGAACTCACTCTAGATGAGCCTCTTCTCAGTTGACCTACAGATCTGTGAGTGACAACAAATGATTTTTGGTTTAAGCCACTGAGTTTAAAGATATGTTACATGGCATTTTGATAATAGCTAACCAATACATAGATACATACACCCAAGGACTTTTTTTAATCAGAAGATTATGCCTTCTGGATCCTAGCAGCTCACTTCATCTGAGAGTTAATTCATCATCTATAAAGCCTGAGTGACAATTTCTGTCCAATCTAGTGCACAAATCATGCCTAGTCTTGTGTGAGATTAAGGTGGGAGCACTCCACAGTGACTTAACCAACAACGCAAAGATGAGGGACCATTACTACCAGGAGATGCCATTCATAAGTCTCTCTATCACCTTACATACACAAACTAGCCCTGGCTCCTGCATCAACTGGAATGAGACACTAAAGAGGCAAGGATGCACATCTGGATCCATAAAAATACCAATAGAGCCCTTTCACTGACAGAAGAGGATGTGAAACAACTCTTTTCATGTTTGACTAGGAAACTTAATTGAGTTCCTAGATTTTTTTTTTTTCTGGTAGCAACGTCCAGGTGGCTCTGATTCTCTTGGGATCATGGGAGATCCAGACAATTTTTTTTTCATTATGAAGCAAGAGGTGGAAGACACCATAAGGTTTATGCTTAGAACTGGCCCAGCACTAATTTTATTTCATGAGATGCCCAAAGAAACACATATGTAAATCCAAAGTCAAAGAGAAAGGATAATTGAAAGACACATGAGAAAGGATGTGTGGATTCATGGAAGAGACAAGGAAATGCAACCCACCATGTTGGTTTGTTCTTTTGTTCGCTAACTTGTTTCTTCACTCTGTTCCATCCAAGCAATGTGACTGGCATTGTCCAAGTTGTGGATGAGAAGGCACTAATAACATCCATGGGCAGGCCATTACAGCAAAGCATAATATATGACGTTAGAAAGCCGAGCATGGAGACTGATGGGAATAGTGACTTCCAAGGATGGGGGCAGGGTGGAGTCACCATGTGAACCCACAGAGGAAAAACAATCAGCTAAGAAGAATCTGGAGCTGGCTCTTGTCATAGGCACCCAGTATGATCGGCTGTGGCAGATAGTCAGGTTTCTCATGGATTGTTGCCCATCCCTCTAGTACTTGTTGGCTCCTCTTTGTCTTTCACTGGGTAGCCAAAAGCTTGGAATGTTTGTTTGAACTTTAAAGTGCCATGTGGGGGAATGGGAGGGGACAGGGACAACATTATTTATACAAGTAGTATTGAGCAATAGACTGGGGATAGAATTTGTATGGGAGGTGATAGTGAACAAAGAAGAGATGTTGGACAGTCCTAGGGTATGTAGAATAACANACCATAAGGTTTATGCTTAGAACTGGCCCAGCACTAATTTTATTTCATGAGATGCCCAAAGAAACACATATGTAAATCCAAAGTCAAAGAGAAAGGATAATTGAAAGACACATGAGAAAGGATGTGTGGATTCATGGAAGAGACAAGGAAATGCAACCCACCATGTTGGTTTGTTCTTTTGTTCGCTAACTTGTTTCTTCACTCTGTTCCATCCAAGCAATGTGACTGGCATTGTCCAAGTTGTGGATGAGAAGGCACTAATAACATCCATGGGCAGGCCATTACAGCAAAGCATAATATATGACGTTAGAAAGCCGAGCATGGAGACTGATGGGAATAGTGACTTCCAAGGATGGGGGCAGGGTGGAGTCACCATGTGAACCCACAGAGGAAAAACAATCAGCTAAGAAGAATCTGGAGCTGGCTCTTGTCATAGGCACCCAGTATGATCGGCTGTGGCAGATAGTCAGGTTTCTCATGGATTGTTGCCCATCCCTCTAGTACTTGTTGGCTCCTCTTTGTCTTTCACTGGGTAGCCAAAAGCTTGGAATGTTTGTTTGAACTTTAAAGTGCCATGTGGGGGAATGGGAGGGGACAGGGACAACATTATTTATACAAGTAGTATTGAGCAATAGACTGGGGATAGAATTTGTATGGGAGGTGATAGTGAACAAAGAAGAGATGTTGGACAGTCCTAGGGTATGTAGAATAACATCATAATTAATAATAATGATAACAATAAATGCTACATTTATTGATCAAAAAAAGATTTAAAGCGGAGTCTTTCTTGGAGTGAAGGGTTACTCTATATTTGGTACTCTTTTCTCTCTTGCCGGCAACCTATAGCTCGAATGTATGTAAGTTTCAAAGGAGTTAAAAAGGAACAAACAGTAACTAATCCTCTGAAGCAGCTGCATAATAATCTCTAAATCCTTGACATTACTTGATTATGCAGTTTAATTAGCACAACACTCATCATCGAAGGCTTGAAGACTTTCATCTCTTATCTCTTATGGTCCTCCAATTCACATCTCTGAATGCTAAAAAATTTATACCAATCTATTAAACTTACTGCATATTTATTTACCTTGAAAAATATACATTTTAAGAGCTTTTTGATAATTTGTTTGCTACTGCTGAAGTTTTTGCTTGAAGTTGTCTATTCTTTAGTTCATAAAAATATTATTTTCCCTAAAATTCCCTTTGTGATGGAGATGAAAGACTTGGATCTATTTTTGGTTTTGGTTTGTTTTTATTAATTTAAATCCAAGTAATTCCCACTGTGACTAATTTCCTAAAATATGAAATTTAAAAATATCTATGAACCTATTATTTCAATTTTTAGATGACTATAATTTTATGTGTTGTGGTGGTTTTCAATGAAAATGCCCCCTGTAGCATTGTTGAATTAAGTATGATATTGTTGGAGGAAGTGTGTCACTGGGGGGGGGGTGAGATTTCCGATGCTCAAGCCTAGAAATTATTGCAATTCTGTTATTAAATGAATTCCATTTACCAATATTTGGTATTGTTATAAGATGTATATTGATGGAGGACATTTTGAAAAATTATGTGCATATATTTGGGAGTTTATACACACAC
>LOEQ01001581.1:90172-104435 GCA_001685075.1 Bramus lutescens
AGAGAGAGAGAGAGAGAGAGAGAGAGAGAGAACACATGCATACATAGTTGAAAATAAAATGCAGAAAAAGACACATGAAAGCAGTTGAGTAATGTAGACAGATGTTTCTGTGCCTCCCCGTCCCTCAGTTGTTCAGTTCCAAAGAAACACACAAAGGCTTATATTCATTATAAGCTGTTGAGTCTATGAGCTCAGACTTATTATTAACAAGCTCTTACGGCTTAAATTAACCCATAATTTTTAAATCTGTGTTCAGCCATGTGGCTTGGTAACCTTTCTCAGTGTAGCATTTTTATTTAGTTTTCTCTGTGTCTGTGTGGTGACTGCAGACTGAGACTTTCCTCTTCTCAGAATTCTCCTAGTGTGATCTTCCCATTTATACTTCCCCCTGGCTACTTATCATTTAGTATTTTATTAAAACAATATGAGTGACAACGCTTTTCAGAGTAACCAGATATTATCCCACAGCAGAGTAAAACTCGAATAATCAGTTTTGAGAATAACTGTTTTGATAAAACCTGCCATACATTGGACAATATATCTTTTTAAAAGTTATTGGAATAGAATAGAGATTTATTTGTTTGTTTTTTAATTCAGAGTTGTGGATTGCAGTTCCAATATAGAGGTCTGTGAAACACTTCATCCCTGAGCCTCAGCAGAAGAGGTAACTGAAAGATCAGGGTAGATCCTCTGGCTTTAGGAAAGAGTGAGATTGTGTTTCCAGGTAATATTAGAAGCTACACCTGTAAAGTCTCACCAACACAACTGCCTAAATGTGAGGTGAACAGGCATGATGCCAATGGACATGTTAAATTTGGAGGGGAGGGAGGCCGAATAGGCCTTAACATTTAATAACTAATTCTTAGGGAACCAAGAAAAACTGGGAGAGGGAGATGTTAAATTCCACAAGGAAGATCACAAGAACTGTCTACTGCTAAATGGTCAGCCCTTAAAACATACATAGATGTAACATTATATGGAATGAAATTTAACAAAATTTTATTCTACTTATAAAAGTATATGAAGTCTGGGTAACATTTTCTTGTTAGATTGGAAAATTTCTGTGCTGCCTCTAGAATGAATATAAAGACTAAATATGTCCTGGAGTCATAAGAGAGAACTAAGCTTGCCCATCACCAGCTGCAGCACATAGGAAAACAGCCCCTGCTCCCCACCTGGGCAGCAGATTAGAGCCGACTGTGTTGTTGGGAGCACAGGTGAGCCAGTCCTGGGGCATTAGAAAGGAGAGATGACCTTGCCCTCTCATTTCCTCCTACAGCAACTAAAGAGAGGCCCCTGCACCTTGCCTGGGAAAAACAGGAGACCTGGTCCTGGTGATAGTATGGGTAACCTTTACCTGAGGATTTGAGAGCAGGAGAATTGTCCCTTCTCCTTGCTGCAGGCTGCATTGAGTGAACTAGCTGAGGGGTAGTGACCATGAGGGGAAGCTAGCCGGCTGACCAAGCTAGGTGCTACCAAGGCTTAGAACCAGGGGTGTGAGTTAGCCCACCCCAACATCCACCTCATCTGTGAACTGTTGGAACATATAAAGGGGATGGACCCACAGATTGAAGACAGAAGGATCTCACGACACAGGACAAGAAGATATCCTAGAGGAGCTCCGGTGCGAGTCCATTAGCAGTGGCACAGCAGAGGCAAGAGACATGAAGCCAGACAAATGACTCCTGGCAATGAACATTTGCAGGTAAGGATGAATGGTCTAGAGGGTGCACTGTATTACTCAATGGGCCTCGACACAACTTTCTTTTTTAGTTTTCTTTCCTTTCTTTGTTTTTTGTTTTATTTCTGTATTTCGTTTTTTTTTCTTTTAAACTTTGTTTTGTTTTTTGGGGGGCGATTGCAAGGAGAGAGGACAGAGGTGAGGGAATGGGAAGAAAAATGGAATTGGAATACATGATGCTAAAGCCACAAAGAATTAATAAAAGTTAAGATAAACACCTAAATAAGTCTATTTTGTAATGAAAATAAAATTGCTTAGAGGATCTTTTTCCTTAATATTTCATGAATAATGGTGATTTTCAGTTATTTTCTTCAGTTTCAGTAACTTCACTTCATCCAAAGGCTTTGGTATGAATTTTCATTTTGCATTCCTACAAAAAGTAGTGAAACCAATGTTATCAATTAAATTTGAAGGTGCAAGTAATTTGTGTTGTGATTTCAATGAAAATATTTCCACAACCTCGGATGTTTGATACCCAGCTTGTGGTGAAGACTGAGTAGATTTAGAACTAGAAATGTGGTCCTGCTGGGGGAAGTATGTCCATGGGAATGACCAAAGTTTCAAAGCAAAGTGTCAGTCACAAAGTCCTCACCTTGCTTCATGCTTAAGTTTGGAATCATTTTTTCTGCTTCAGCTTCCATGCCTTCCTGTAACCACCCCTCCCCGGTAGTTGGGCCCTAATGTCTTCCTCAGGGGAGGGGAGGAGAGGCGTGACAAGGCACAACAGCAACAACATACTGGGAGCATGATGAAAGGGGTACAGGGTCCCTTAGGACCCACCTGCATCCCCCCAATCATGATGGACTATTTCTCATTCTAGAACCAAACAAACTCTTCGTTGTAGGAGTTGTCTTGGTCATCTTTGGTCTATTTGTTTGTCAAAAATAATAAATAAAAAATAACTGAGACTGCATGCTTACATTTCGGAATTGTTTAAAAGAGTATTATAGTTTCTGATAAATAATTAAAAATAAAATGTCGTTTTGGAATCAGAGCTCTTAAAGAAATACTGGAAAAAAGAAAAGTAAGTAGATAAACATTTGGCCTTAAAATATTTTGCTATACAAAACTTGCCATTCTGATGGATGGATATAATTTTAATAGTCTTCCTAGAGATTTTTATTTTTTGATAGATTGTAGCTTTTGTTATCTCTTAAAATCTTGTACCTCAAAATATCTGACACATAATAAGCAGGTTGAATTATGGTAACCTTACTTATAGTATCTGAGGAATAGCCTTTCCTTTTAACACAGTGATGCCATCACTTACAAGGAATGTACCACTGTTGAACTTTCTCAACATCCTTGCCAGCTCTTGACCACTTTTAAGGTAAAGCCTAAAAGTTATTATTTATATACACTTTTCATTTCCATGTTGATTACTGTTGTTACACACTTTCCTGTTACTATAAATATAAGTAAATATGCTTGACCACTTTATGTACTTTCTAAGGTCAGGTAGGTATGAAATTAGTGGAAACTTTGATACTATATCTATTTAGCAAAATAGATGATAGTCAGTTCACCATGGGGCCTGAGTCTTAGTAAGACTATTGTTTATTGCCACAAACTGAGCTTCAATATACCTACGTAGCACCTCCTAGTAATATAAAAGAACCACAAGAGGAGAAATATCCCTAGTCAGTATTTTGATTTATCCATGTTCAGCTTATCCTCAGCAATAGCATACTATCATAAAGTTTGGTGCTCACTCAAGTGCAGAGGCAGTATCCTGTGTTTTTTAGGTGCTGTGTGGTGTGACATACCTGACTAACAGCTTGAGGGGTGGATAGTCCACATATGGCCTTGGACATTTCATTTGGCAACCCGTGGCTCTGAAAGAATCACTAATCTTGTGTAGGGTAGCACCCAATTAAATTCTGGTGTATGTGTGTAGGTGTGTGTTGTCTGAATCCTTTGAAGATCTGAGTCCTAAATTAGGTGTCCTGAATGCTCTGAAATTTTTATTATCAATGCATGTTCTGATGCAGCAAAGCTAACATTTTTTTTTCTATGATTTCTTCAGGGATCTAGAAATGAAAACTTGTTCTCATCTTGGGTTTTTGTTCCATTGGGTTTTCAATACCCAAGTTCTCACTTCCAAGTCAGCTCTCATATTTCTGCAAAAAATATTTTTCTTTTAATCTGGTTTGTCTAGGCTGAAAATGATCCTTTTTTCTAACCAAACAGAAAATACTTATTTATTTTTAATTATTACCCCTATGTAGCATTTTTGCCAAGCTTATATGCTGAAGTCTTTATTGATAGTTTTCTGAAAGTTCTAAGGACTAGATACAATTTCCTATTTCTCTTATAAAATTTTAATAGGTGAATGTTTCATTAGGTGATTCTTTATTTTTTATTCTGAGCATAGTTCTAGTGATTTGGTTTTATTTAATCTCTTGGAATACTGTGCAGTGTTGTTGGGACTATGTGTAGCCAACAGAATTTTTGTTTTGCTTCTGATGTACCAAGAGCTAATGCTTCCTAGTACTACTTCCAGTGTTCAGTGGAGTTTATGTAATTAAAATAGCTTAGCCTGCTTGACAGTGAGCCAAGGTAGTGTGTGAACTGTATTTTTTGTTTTTGTTTTGAAAGTTTTTAGTGAAAGACTATGTGAACTTAGAAATTATTTGCAGATTCCTTTTATTTTACAATGGATTTCCCCCTATATAACCAATTTACTTTTGAACTTACAACATTTACAGGACTCTTGCTCTATATAACATCCTCTTTCAAATTATTTACTTATTTTTATCATCATTCTTAAGGTTTTCCCTTTACAATAATGGACAAAACAAATGCTGTTCATTCTCACTACTAAGAGAACCCATCCAAACATCATAGATTTCCTGTAGAGTTGTTCATTTGATAAAGATTTAAGATTTTATTTATTATAGCATGATGGTTTTGTTATTTTCTGTTCATAAATGAACCTTATTTTTGCAAGTCTAGATATCTGAAGTAGGAAAGTATACACATTATTGACAGAATATTGGATATCAATAACACAAGGCAGTGTTTCTATACAAATGACCCATTTGTTTTGCACACTAAATTGAATTGCAATAATAGATAATAAAGCCAACACACTGGTTTAAATAATCACTTCAGGTCCTGAGCAAATCAAAATGAAGATACCAAGAAGTCACAAGACAATTTTCTCTCTCAGTACCTTGAACATTTTTATTATGCATATTTAAATAACATTTTCTTTATTAAACCTTAAATAGTAGCTTGTCCCTTATAGACTTACTTTATACACTAGTCAGCAACTCTCCTTTCAATTTAATTTTGAATTAAACAAATTCCATTTAGTAAGGAAAAATGATTTAGAATATAAACAAGCATCAAAATGACAGGTGCATTTACAGAAGAAAGCTGAGCATCTGAATGGCTTTTAGTGGAATCCTGTCGCAAGACAGAATTCTTTCTACCCCTGAGTAGAGTCAGCAAGGGCTCCCATAACTGAACTTTATCACAGAACACAGACTTGCATGGCTGAAGAAGATAGTGCTTCTGTGCCACATAGAAACTGTGTAGTGAGCTTGGCAGTACCGGCAGGCATTTCAATGAAAAAGCAGATGAAGAGAGTGGCAGCCTGTTTGCCTCCGTGGGGAATGGATGAATAGCTAAGAGACTAAAAATAGACAATGCCATATTTTCTATTAATTGAAAATAAAATGATGCCTCTTCTCCCACTTCCTTTTGATGAATATTAATCACTTTATGCTATTTTAAACTTATGAGCTGTACTAAAATATCTATGGTACACTGTGATACAAGACTGTAATTTCCACATTTGCATTGCTTAAAACATATGAATCATAAAATACTGTCATATTTTATGAAAATTTGTGTTAGTCTAAGTCACTTAATATATACACATGCGTAAATGTAGACATCTAGTAAAAATTTTAGGTTTATTTCTGTTGTGAAACCTTATGACATACATTAGAATCCTTTTTTCCAAACATAATTACATACAGATAATTATGAATATCAATGTAGTAGAAAAATTAACAAGTTATATTGTCTATTCTATAAATATGAATTCCTGTTTAGAAAGAAGAGACAGCATTTTCAAAGTTGCTGTTTTAAATGCTTAATTTATAACTTACAATAATAGGTAATAAGTGTATTTACTACCCTAGAAATAAAATGATGACCCCCTATAGTACAATTTATATTAAACACAATGTAATCACCATTAAGAAACTGGTTCCACATACCCCAGTTATCAAAGACTTTCTTACACTTTGGTGGTATTGAGTCTCTTTTGTGACCAAGAATGGTTATATTAAATTGTTGCTTGGTCTCTTCAAAAACAAAAAAGGTACCTCACTGTGATTTTTCTGTAAAAAAACAAAAAAAAAGGGTTCTGTTTTATACTTTATTGCCTGAGTATCAAGTCTCACTGATGGGTTTGGGTTTTATACAGGGACATTGTTCTTGTAACTAGCCCTGATCACTTATTTAAACAACAGCTACTTTATCTCATGACCAAGGGATGGGAGGGAGAGTTTGCATATCAGAAAAGAAATATATTGTGTATCCTTCATGATTAGTAAGGCACTTTATTAATATCAGATTTGCCTTTTAAATTAAAAACAGTTCCTGTATGGGAGCTGATTTTTCTAACTTAGATTACTTTGCATGTCCGACCACTACAGTAGTTTTCAGAAGCTTCCCTGGTTCTGTTCACTGAGCAGCACACTGGTGATGGTGATACTGAAAACGTAGACCTGGTAGTGAAACTGTATATGTCAATATCCCAAAGGAACAGGGCCATTTATATTATCACAATGATACTCTCTCACTTCACACTTCATTCCTAAATATAATTAATATAGGCTCTATATCAGAGCTGAAGGAATGAAGGGGCAGGATTTATTAAGTATATTCCATAATTAATAAATTTCAATAATTCACTAATATTTGATAAAACCTTACTCATACCTTGAGTTTGTAGTTTTTGACATTTTTCATATTATAACAAGTCTTAGAATCATTGAAAATTAAATAAGACATTGAACTTATGATCATCTTAAGGCTAAATAAAATCATCAGCTAGATTGCTACCATAAAACTAGTGATGCCAGCAGAACCTTTTAAATGTTGGGCTATCTGAGACTAAGAGGCCATATTTCTGGATTTTGTAAATACCCTCGCACTGCTACTAGAAGTCTCCACAGAGTCATCACAACTTTAAAATAAAATTTGATATTTATGCTATTTTGACTACTCTTACTCTTTAATTCTTTTCAGTATACATTAAAATGCAACAGTTTTATTTATAGTTATGAAATTATTCATCTGTATTTACAGAGAAAATGTTTATGGAGAAACAATTTTATTATCTCCTAAATATTGTAATTAAAATCTAAATCACCAATTTTTTATAGCACAGAACAGTAAAACTCACTAATCATTTACTTTAATTGCTCTAATCAAATTGCAAAATGTCACTAAAAGTAATTATATTGCTTTTTCATGAAGTTAGTTTGGGTAATGCATTAAATATTAATATTGGTTTAGAGCATTATATCCTCTCTAAGTAAATTTGTACTTATTTATGAATATTTCAATGAGATATGTTAAAGTACTAATTTTTCTGTGATAATATATTTGCATGAGTTTGAAAAAGAATTTTATGGAGTTGTAATATCTAAAACAGGCAAAATATCTTTTGTTAAGTGCTCTATATTATCAGATAAATCTGAGCTTGTTCATGGAATAACTGCACCTTTGAATCAATCACTTGAGAACTGTGGATTATTCTTACATAATTAGACATTACAGATATTGGACCTCCAAAGCCACTTTACAGACACCCTCCCCAAGGAGAAGGTTATGTTTGCATTGAAAACCAGCATTGGTTGATTAATTCTTAAAACTAATAGTATCACTTGAGCAAAATTGCTACTATGTTAAAAGCATGCATTGAGTCATTTTATGATATTATTTTTCAGTTATCGATTATGCATGAAGTATGGCGGAAAGTTTAGTTGTCACATTCATATAATATAAGTAATCGTAAAGAATGTCTCACACTTAGGGTTATTAATGTGATAAGATGTTTGTTCACACAAAAATGTACCTAAGGATACTTAATTTGAAAATATAATTGAGATAAACTATTGGAAATTCTAACTGAAATGCAAATATCCTTTAGGTACTACGCTTTACAAACAGGAGAAACATCCTTGTGACCAACCTCATACTTGGATATTGATAAGTCTCAATATCTGCATAATAGAAAAGGACACTAAATCCAAAATTGTATAACCTAAAAGTCAAAGCTTCATTTAGTGTGGACGTGTATGCCCTAGTATGTTATATAATATACATATAGCTTGTCAAATTGTATCTGTTATATTTATTAGCATTATTATTTACTATATGCAAATAAGGAGATAAAATATATGTGAATAATTTTAATTAAATGTTCACAGAAAGACATCTTGCAATTCACCTTGTCATTTTTATTATATTTATTTTATAATATTGAGGTACCTAGAAGAAAAAAAAGATAGAAAAGCATATAAACAGTATTTGTAGCCAGGGAGAAAATTTTCTATGAGAGAGTTCATGAAATTCAAACTAGCCTACAACTGTGAAACACAGGTTGGTCTTGAACTTGTGGCCTAGCCTGACCTAGCCTCTCAAGTCCTGAGACTGCAGTTATGTCCCAAGGCTGAACTTGATGAATATATTAAAGAAGTATTCAGAGAAGGTGAATGCATGAAGTTAATGTGATTAACTTGGAGTGGAGACAAGCAAATATGGCATGACACTTGTAAAGAATAAATTAAATTTGGGTAGAAGAGGAGAGATACAGCTGGTAAATGGTCAGATGGGAAGGATGTTCAGAACTGATAATCAGATGGGAGGAATGTTCAGAACTGATGTTATAATGGAGAAAAACTCAGAACTGATCAAAATAAAAGAGTGAAGAACTGCAAAATCCAATCTGAACCTGTGTCAAAAGAGGTGATATAAGCCCATATGATGGGATGCATGCCTTCAATTCCGGGATTTAAGAGGCAGATGTGGGAAGTTTTCTGAGTCTGTGGCCTCCCTGCTCTACAAAGCTCATTTCAGGGCATCCAGAGACTCCTGTCTCAAAAAAGACAAAATGGCAATTTTTGTTTGCAACAGGATTTCTCTGTATAGCACTAGCTGTGCTAGAACTTGCTTGCTCTGTAGACCAGGCAGGCCTTGAATTCAGAGATCCTTAGAGTACTGGGATTAAAGGAGTCTGCCACCGCCACCTGGCTGAACATGTTTTACATTTACGCAATGGAATTTTACTCAGCTGTAAAACACAGTAACCTCAAAAAATTTGCATGCTAATTGATGGAACTAGAAAAAAAATCATTCTGAGTGAGGTAACCTAGAAGGAGAAAGACAAACATAGAACATACTCACTCATAAGCGGTTGCTAGGAGTAAAGTATAAGATAACCAACATACAATCCACAACACCAGGGAGACTAGATAACAAGGAGAGCCTGTAGAGGGATACAAGAGTTTCCCTGGGAAGAGAAAGTATAATAGATCTCCTGGGTAAATTGGGGAAGGGGTGGAGTGGAGGATGGAAGTCAATTGGGCAGGCTGTGTGAGAGAAGTGTATTGGGGGCAGGACTGAGGGAGAGAATTAACAAACGAGACATCTTGATAGGATGCCATTCCAGGGTTAGAGAGAAAACTGGTGCCAGTGGAAACTACCAGGAATCTACAAGGGTGACCCCAGCTAAGACACCTAGCAATAGTTGAAAGGGTTCTTGAACTGACTAACCATCTACTGTAATCAGATTGGTGGCCACCCTAATTGCCATCAGAGATACTCTATTCAGGTACTGAAGGAAGCAGATTCAGCCAAACACGGGACCAAGCTCAGAGAGGATTGCTGAAGAAAGGGAGGAGGGACTGCAGGAGCCAAGGGGTGAGGGCTCAAGGTAATGGGTGGGAACCCACAGAGACAGCTGACCTGAGCTCATGGAAGCACATGAACTCTGGACCAACAGTTGGGGAGTCTGCATGGGACTGATCTAGGTCCTCTGCATGTGTGTAACCATTATTTACCTTGTTCTATAAATATCCTAGCAGTGGGATCAGGATCTGTATCTGGTGCCTAGCTGGCTTTTGGGTACCTGCTCCCTATGCGGGATTCCCTTGCTCAGCCCACTGGTACAATACTGGTAAAGCTCTTTATAAGGTAATCAACTTCTATTGATTGTATTTGAGGCCTGTACCACAGGAGGTGTGGTGATGTGTTTCTTCTAAATTTCCTTCAGCTGAAGGCATCTTTGAGCTCCAACATGCACATAACCATTGAAAAAAGGATAAATACTTACTTTCCCACAGAACAAAAGATATCTTCTTTTCAACCCTAGTAAACTATCCAAGAAATACTCATTCATGAAATAAGAAAACAGTGACTGATAAATTCATTTTTTTTTCTATTTGAAAATGTTTATAGACATTTGAGTACATTATGAAAGTTTGTGGGTGGATATATCAACCGACAGAAATAATGTTCTTCCTATTTCATGTACCAGAAAATTCCTGTGATGAGTATCTTACTTTGTGAAATATATTCAAGGTTATTTTATGGCTCATTTAATTGCTGATTCATTTGGGAACACTGAAATTATATAGAAGAGAAAGTCTTGAGAAAGGAAGAGGACTAGTGACAATGGTGGTAGAAATGGAGAAGAGTATGATGAAATAAACATGATCAAAAACATGATATATTTGTATGAAAATTTACTTGTGAAACCTGCCACAGTCATACCGAATCAACGCCAAAATGAAAAATCAAAGCCAATCTCCATTAGCTATCCTAAGAAATAGAATCCTTTCAATTTTCACTCATAATTAAGTTCTTTTAAAAACTAATTAGAAAATGACTATATTGTATGTGCTAAATAAATGCATGGAAGTTCCGTCTTACAGAAAAGCATTAACGTTAACAATAGGAACTTCTGGAATTATCAATTGGAGTAGAAAATAATAATAAAAAATAATACAAGCTAGGAGAGAAATGGATAGTCACAGATCTGGAATCTGTACAGTAACTAGGAAACAAAACATTAGCTTTAGTATTAAAGACTAGAAATTTTTTTTTTTAATTTTTTATTGTTTTTATTGAGCTATATATTTTTCCCTGCTCTCCTCCTTCCTCTTTCCTCCCCTTCAGCCCTCTCCCATGGCCTCCATGCTCCCAATTTACTCCAGAGATCTTATCTTTTTCTAAGTCCAATGTAGATTTGAAAGAGGCTAGAAATGTGTAATGCACAGAACCAAAAGGCAGATTACAGGCTGAGCTGTGTGTGGTCCCTCCCATAATCTAGACGCAGATTTTTTCACCAAGAATCAAAATGAAATATTTTTTGTAGTAAGTCATGAGGGTCTGCCTTCAGTAAGGCCACACCTGTGGATAGAGAGTAGGAAATAATGACGTCTCCTGCACATATTAGTAAAATCAGCAAACTCATCCCATAGAAACTAGAAGCTTGAGTAGTTCTACAGAACATTTCTGCTGCCCCCACCCACGCATTCTGAGACAATGTTAAGACTATTAATCCATGAGTGGATAATAATGGTTCTTTAAATCATCCTAGTCATCCATTATTAACAGGATTTTAAAATACCCTAAGGACATCACTCTAAAAATTCTAATAAAAGACTAACTGGTAGACTTGCATATTCATCTTTAGAAAAAAATTTTCTATGATTTTTATACATAGATCATTCTTAAATGTACCTTTTGAAAATTTTTAATTGATATGTGCATTCTATATTTATAATATAGGGTGCAGTGGGATAATTCAATACCTGTATATAATATGTATCAATCTGATTATAGTACTCAACATACAGAGAACCTCAAACATCATGTTTTCCTACTGTCCTGCTTTAATAACACATAATTAATTGTTAACAATCATAATTTTATGAATATGGTAGGAGAACAGAAGGCTTTCCCCCTCTTCCCTTACCTGGTGCACTCCTGGAACTGTTCCTTCTAAGGGTCTATGACACACATTCTACTCCAGTTCTGTAAGGCCAAAGCCTGAGTCTTTATGTAAAATGGAGGGGACAAGGCATTGTCTTTTAGCATTTTTTTCCATCAGTCTCTGGCTCCTGCTGAAAAACAAGTTCCAAAAAGCAGAGAGCAATGGAAGAAAGAACACAGAGACTACTTGCTTGCTTAGAGTGAACAAGATTGTAAATCTCTTTCAGTATAGCTATTTCTTCTAGCCATTGCATTGACCTGTTATGGTAACCTAAAGAATACCTTGACCCATATTCATGGTAATGAACTAAGGGTCCAGTGATGACCAGGTCTTTGACAATAATAAGGGAGTTGTTTATATTACCCAGGAGAAGGGTCAGAGAGTCATTTTGTCCACACTTGATATTATGGCCATCATGCCTTCCAACTCCCCACCTGTGCTGCATATAATCCTGCCCTAAATGAACTTAGTGTGGGCGCCTATAAAGGCTTGACTGGCCATTGGGAATTTTGAAGGCTGTAGCTGAATTGGTGTCATGATTGTTCCTACAACCAGCCTTCACTATATTAAGTCAAAGGCTTCTAAAAACATCCACCTCTTTATAGTGAGTGAATGATCTTATTTTGAGTGATTAATAAGTTCTGCCTGAGAAGTCTTTGGTTTTTCAGTTTCTTAAAAATCCATGTTAAAGAAAAGATGCATTTAATTTGTATCTTTAAAATGTTTGCAATATTAAAAGGTTCATGCTTTTCATTCAGTATCAAAAGAGCATTCTCAAAAATTTTCTTTCAGATGTCCATCTTTTGTGTAAAATATATGCTCAATTTTCAATATAATTCCCTGTAAGTTTTTATAATTATTTTCAAATTTATATTACTTGTTATTTTTTGCTTTTCTTTCTTTTCCGAGGCAGGGTTTCTCTGGAGCTTTAGAGCTTGTCCTGGAACTAGCTCTTGTAGACCAGGCTGGCCTTGAACTAACACAGAGATCCTCCTGCCTCTGCCTCCCAAATTCTGGGATTAAAGGCGTGTGCCACCACTGCCTGGCCAAATTTATATTATTTGTAATTATCTTTTATTCTCATTAATCAGTCTTTTACTGAGTTACTACAATTGCTTTATTTAATAAAAATTTAACTTGTATTCCATGAGTCTCTCTCCATTCTGTTCTCAGTATTCTCTTTATGTCAGGTGAAGTACATTCCCTAAATGAGTTCATTGTTTACAAAATAGATTTGGTTACAATAGGCCCCCAAATTGGCATGCACATCTTGAAACTATCTTGTCAACTTTTAAAGAAACCTGCCGATATTTTCATAGTTTGATTGTCATTGCAAGAGGCAAACAGTCTGATATGAGAAGAAACATTAAAACATCTTATCCCTGTGGTCTGTCTCCTTATCTAATAACAAGGTGCAGCTCTCTTAGTTTGCAGTACCTGAGTATTAACAGGTAAACTCATTACTACTATTTCATGTTACTTACGCTGTTGTTTTAGGTTTCCTGAAGTGAGCAAGCTCAAGGCTTTAAGTTTGATCTCGAGCATCACTGAGTGTATGGATTGATAAATTATTAGTAACAAGGTGTTCTGTTACTTAACTATCGGTTTCTAATTGCTTGCACATAAAAGTAGTTTTCATGTGTGTGTTGTTTGCACATGTTGTATTTGTGCATGATTTTTGTGTGACTATTTGGCCATGCAAGTATACAGAAGCCAGGGGGAGACATGGAGTGTGCTACTTTAATCCCATGAGACAGTATCTGTGACTAAAATTGGAGCTAGGCAGTCAGACAGAAAGCCCCAGAAATCCTAATTCTACTGGCTCCTCCACAGCAGCTGGATTATAGGCGTACATGGCCATGACTGTATTTCTTTTTACTTATTGTAGGCCTTAAAGATTTGAACTCACATCCTTATGTTTATTCAGCAAGCTCTCTTTCATGTTGAGCCATCTTCTACCTCCAAAGACTTGATCGATAAACAATGATCTAGTAACTTATGACTAGCTGAATTTATATACAACTTTCTTATATTCAATAATCATGTTTTAAAATATTTTAGGCTTTTCTACATATTTTCATCTTGTGTGTATGGGAAATTGCAACATAGATAAGAAATAAGAAGAGGATAAATACTCAGTCTTGTTTTCTTGATTCCATTGTAAGCATTTCTTACTTATCAAATATATCATTGTCTCAATTTGTTTGTTTGTTTGATTTAATACAAATATATGTCAATGAGATAACTTCTTACCAAGGTACTAAAAGCACTTATAGTGTCTAAGAGATGACTTTTAGGTCTGTAGCAAGTGATTTTTTCATAACACAATTTAATATGCTGTAGTACACTTTATATTCATAGTTAAAACAGTTTTATATTTCAGAACTGATCTATTTGGTAAAGGGATGCTCTCATTTTCATGAGCTGGAGAAAACATTTTTTCTTTCTTTCTTTTTTTAGATTTATTATTATTATTATTATTATTATTATTATTATTA
>LOEQ01001581.1:110213-123174 GCA_001685075.1 Bramus lutescens
GAGAGAGAGACAGAGAGAGAGACAGAGACAGAGACAGAGACAGACAGAGACAGAAACAAAGAAAGCTAAATAAGTTTAAAAGTGGATCAGTTTAATAAGTGGGTTTTTTTTGTTGCTGGAAAAAAAAAACTCTGACAAAACATTATAAACAACAAGAAAGACTTTTGTCTGTTTCCCCTGCTTAGTGCTGGGATGTTTGTCTGTGTTGAGCTGGTATAGGTCTTGTGTGTGTGTGATGTTATACTATACATGTGTTCATAAGCACATTAGTCCTGTTGAGTCTGTAAAATGCCTTTGACTACTCCAGAACAAAATATCTCTTGTCAGTTTTGTATGTTTAACTGTGCTTTTCATTTTGTGTGTGTGTGTGTGTGTGTGTGTGTGTTTGTTTGTATGATTACATCTATATTCGTTGAAAGTTGATTTTTGCTGGTGGCCATGACAGAGGAGCAGCAGATGGATGTTGACTTCAAGGTGTCAGCACACCAGCAGGCAAATCCCTGATGGGTAACTCTCTGATAGGTAAGATCCCAAGACCACAACTCCAGAATTACTTTTTGTTTCTGCTGTGCCTTCCCATGTTTGCTGCTGTTGTCTTTCTCTGAGAACTGATATGGTGTGAATGGGTGTGGGGAGATCCTCCTACCTGCAATGTAGTGTGTTTATCTCATGGAAACATTCTGTGCTACTGGATATTTTTACCTGTGGACTATTATGAAGATGAGTTCTTCCTAAGCTGCACTGCCTAATTGATAATAATGATGTTAATTTAAACAGAGTTTTGATGATAAAAAGTAAAAAAAGCAAGTCTCACACAGCTATCACATACAAGTTATGACATTCAATTATAGGGTAGTTGTATAGACTGTGGATTAGGCTAATGATTAAAAAAATTGGGTCCCAGTAGCACAGCTAGCTTAAATTCTTTACCCTTAGTGTTGGAAGATGGGTTCACAGGATTCAGAGTCTATCATAGCTGAAACAAGTCTTTGAAATTGACTAGGAAAGACTAAGGTGTTTTTGTCAAATAACTTTTGGTGAGAAACCCAAGAAGAAAACATAAATTTTAGAAACATAGTTTAATGAGAAACTTGTTAAGGTCAAGGAACAAGAACAAAGCAGTCCTATTGTCAATAATTGATGTGCCTTTCTTGCTAGGACTGGTTGATGATCACAGGTGATAATTAATTCCTTACATCCATTTCTGCCCTTAATCTCCTGATATAAAATCTATTGATATGTGGGTATGCATCATAAAAATTTAAATAGAGCTGACTGATCCTTTTTTGTACATAAAAGCTTGGATTTGTGATTCCTTTAAGATTCCTTATAAGATTACCTCTCTAGTTAAGTAATAAAATGATTGGTCCTTTCTTTGTAAAATGCAGTCTGCCAGTAAAAGAATATCTTGTTTGCGTAAACACTGTTAATCTATAATAATTTGCTTATGTATGAAAATACCTTGGTTCTTGGGATAATTTGTTTTTACCTGTAATGCACAAAATGTTTAATCATGGAAGGGATAGGAAAAACATCCTGCTTTAATTGCATTCATTGTAATTATTTGCTTGAAAAACAGAATGTAATGACTTTGTAATTTTTATATTTTCTGAAAGATTTTACTGAAGTATATAAGCTGTAAGGGAAAGAATGAAGATAGAGTTAAAATGATTTAGAAGGAAAACATCAGGAAAGAGATAGTTAGAAAGAAAATATCAAGAATGAGAATGAAGATAGAGTTAAAATGATTTAGAAGGAAAACATCAGGAAAGAGATAGTTAGAAAGAAAATATCAAGAATGAGAGAATAAGAAAGAATAAATAGAAGGGTTAGAAGGAAAACATAAAGAATAAAGGGAGAAGTAAATCACCAGGAAAATAAAGAATTAAAAATGCAAAAGAAGAATGAAGGAAAGGTCTGAAGGAAACCATCAAAGAAGTGTGTGAAGGTCTTTTTTATTAACCTCCTCAGATAGAAAAATCATAGATCAGTGGCACTTTGGAGCCTTTTCTAGCACTGTGCTTCTGGAGGCTGGCCTCTTAGGCAGTGATATATTTTTATATAACAATGCAATTTAAGACCCATGTTGTTACACAGTTTTGCCTGTATTTGTTTTACGGACATGTTCTGCAAATATTTTAGCATGACTCATAACTCTACATGAATAAAATACACAAGTAAAATTTGATTGATTTTGCCCTTTCCTTAAACACAGACACATATGATCACATACAGACAAAAATAATAATAGATAAATTTATCTTATGATAAAAATAAATATTATTAAGCAGTAACTATAATTAAAATAGTAAAATATTTTCTCTAATTGTTCAGTGTTTCACTGCATTATGGTGGGGAAATCATAGCACTAGGAACTGTTGCTAATTCCTACTTGATAGCATGGGACTAGAGAGATGTGTCTCTGTCACGTATGTTAGGTGAATCATAACTAGCTCTAACTCTAGCTTCATGGGAGCCAGTGCCCTTAAGATCTGCTTGGGCATATACACATGCAGCACATACAAACAAAATCATACACATGAATAAAAATATAAATATTTAAATGAAAAACAGAGAGCAATGAATACATGATCCTACTCAACCCTTCTCCAGCTATACAGTCCAGAATCTCAGCTAGAAAATGGTGCCACCCTGCCAAGTAAGTCTCCTTGCCTCAGCAACTCAATTAATATAATCCTCCATAGGCATGCCCAGACTCCCCTCTGCCAAATGATTTCAAATTCTGTCATTGCAAACTGTGCTTACTGAGACCAGATATTATTACAACTTTTCTAATTTGAAACCTTTTTGTAAGCCTTCTTATTAGTCTTCCCATTCATAGACTTAAGGTTTATGCAAAATAATAGCATATTGGGTAAAGAAAGACATTTTCATAAGCCTGTGAGTGGCCAATGTTTTTAAAATTAATGTGCAAACAGTATAATATTATACTGCTATTTGAAATTAAACTTTTTAATCATGTCTATTACATACTCTGGATTAAAATATTACATATAGTTTAATGGAAGCATAATTACCATGCTAAGAATGGAGTGAAATGGGAATTTTAAAAAGATGAAAAGAAATAATAAAAATCACTAAAATTAAATAAAACCAATTACAACATTCATATGTTTGGTGTGGGAGGTCCTTCTGTCTGTGTGTTGCTTTTCTTAGTTGGTTAATGAATAAAAAACTGCCTTGGCCTGTTGATAAGGCAGAACTTGAGTAGGCAGGGAGATGGAACTGAATGCTGGGAGAAAGAAGGACGGAGTCAGAGAAACGCAATGGATCTGCCACAGAAGACATGATGAAATTTTGCTGGTAGGCCATGACCTCATGCTGATACACAGCTTAATGGAGATGGGCTAAATTAAGATGTAAGAAGCTAGAGCTAATGGGCCAAGCAGTGATTTAATGAATACAGTTTGCAGGTGGTTATTTCAGTTCTGGGCAGTTGGGACAAACAAGCTGCCCCCTGCTACATATGTTAAATTAAAATCACATCAGTAATAAACTAACAAAATGAATGTTTAAAACTAAAATAAATGTGATGTAAGCATGTATAGAATCCTATTTAACATTACACAAATTTACATTAAATGTGAAGACACAAATGAACCTAGAAGCCATTAGATAAAGCCTTAGATAACAATATAAGTCAAGCTCAGAAAGAGAAATAGAGAGGATCTCACTATATGCTTTCTTCAACCACTCAAAGTTCAGAAATTGATAATAGAAGAATGCTGAGAACAATATAAAGAAGCAGAATTTGAACATGCCTTGCAAAGAGGATAGGGTTTCATTCATAGAAGAGAAATCCAACTGTGCTTTGCATTGTACAACGTGATGAACACAACCAGCAGTATCATTGAAATTTGAAAATAACTACAATGAAATTATTAACATTCTCACCTCAAAAATTATTAAGTATAAACTGATAGATGTGTTAATTTTTGATGCTTTGATACTTGATCAAAGTATCAATACTATACTACATAATATGTGCTGTCTTTTAGGTCAATAAAAGACACCGCAAAACTACACCTAACAAACTAGCTGCCTGTGTTTTATATAAAGGATATTCTAGAGGCAATGATAAATCAAAACAGTCTAAAAAATGACAATTAAGGGACTGGAGGGAAAGTTCAGCCTTAATGGTTTATGATGCTTATGCAGCAGACTAGAGTGGAGTTCCTGACACACGTGTAATGTAACCGACAGCTGCTTTTAAATTGTTCCAGAGGATCACACACTTTCCTTTGACTGTCTCTACACAAAGACATGGACACACAAACAGATGGACATGAAAAGCAATAATAAAATACAACTTCAATTTTAAAATTAGAATAAATTAATCCATGCTGGGGAAATCACTGGGAATAATGGCTTACAGCAAAGCATAGCCCTGAGTTCAAACTCCTGCATACATGTAACAAACTGGATTCTCATTTTTCCTGGAATCTCAGCAGCACTGGGGAGGTCGATAAAGGGCGATTTCTGCCAGCTGATCCATAGGTAGAGAACAAATGAGAACTATTTCCGAAGGGGATATTTGTATGTACATATACATGTACCTCCATGGAAAATGTATACGTGCAAACATGCAGAAAGAAAAAGAGACAGACGGACAGAGAGAGACAGTGACAGAGAGACAGAGAAAGACACTGATATAAGGGAGGAAGAAGGGGAGAGACAGTAGAAAATCTAGCATGCTTCAAAACAAGACAAAAAATCCATAAAATACAAACTTTAATTCTATAGTCATTAGTTGATAATGACATAGGAGAAAACTGAAGGGACATTGACTTTGAATGTGGCGTTCACAGACCATAGTAAATTATACTGTACAAAAGTAAAGATTCTGCATTGAAAACATCACTGTTATGACATGCTTAGAGTCCATGAATAGCCACTAGCATGGGTCAGCTGCCTCCGTGATTTTCTCAATTACAATCTTGACCCCCTTGCTCATAATACCCTCCTTTCTCTCTTTTGTACAATAGGGGGAGAAGCATCTTTTAAAAAATGGTGCTTGCATAACTAGGTGTTATGCAGAAGAATGCAAATAAATGTATCTATAACCTCTACTGCCCTACATAAAACTCAAGTTCAAGTGAAACAAAGACCTCAAGATGATTCCAGTTACATTGAACATGATGGATGACTGAGAGGGAGGTAGCCTTGAACACACTGGGAAAAAAGACCCACTTCGTGAACAGAGTATTATTAGCACAGATACTGAAGTCGACAATAAATAATGAGACCTCATGAAACTGAAAAGCTTCTGTAAGGCAAATGGCATCATCAATAAAATAAAATGTCAGCCTACAAAATGGGTAATGATCTTGACTGACCCCACGTCTGGCAGAGAGCTGATCTCCAAAATATATAAGGAACTCAAGAAACTAGACAGAAAAATCAAATAGTGTGATTAAAAATGGGGTACCAATCTAAACAGAGAATTCTCAAAAGAAGAATTTCAAATGGGTAAAAGCCACTTAAAGAAATGTTCCACATCCTTATCCAGTAGGGAAATTAAAGTTAAACTTACTCTGAGATTCCATCTTATACCTGTCATATTGATTAAGATCAAAACCTAATGACAACTTAGGACGGAAAGGATGTGGAGTAAGGAGAACACTCCTTGATTACTAGAGCCACTTTGGGAATCAATATGGTTGTTTATGGGAAAACTAGGAAGTAATCTACCTCAAGACCCAGCTCTACTAATCTTGAACATATACTAAAAGGAGGCTCAGTCATACCACAAACACAGTTGCTCACCTATGCTCAGAGTAGAGTTATTCATAGTAGCCAGAACCTGGAAACAACTTAGATGCTCTTTAAACAAAGAACAGATAAAGAACGTCAGGTATATTTACACAAAGGAATATTACTCAGCTGTTGAAAATAATGACATCAGGAAATTTGAAGGCAAATGGATAGAACCAGATAAAATATCATCCGGAATTAGGTAACTGAGACCCAGAAAGACAAACATGGTTTGTACTCCCTCATACTTGGATATTAGCTATAAACTAAGGATAATTGTGTTAAGTCTGGAGTGTAGCCCCAGCCCCTGGCATCCATCCCAGCCCCCTGAACTGGGAGTTGCATTAGTCTGGACTCCAAATCCCAGCATGCCACGTCCTGACCCCTCCCTGAGGGAGAGTCCAGGACCACCCCCTCAGGGTATTTAAGAGGGCTCCCAGTGGAGAAACGCGTGGTTCATGGTCTGCATGTGCTCCTTCCTTTCCTTTCTCCCTGCCATGAACTTAGCCAACCAACAGCCCTGTATTTAATAAAACAATGGGCATTTTTATTTGGTTTGATCTGACCTAATTGGATTTCTTTGTACTGGCAGAGCCACCCTCTTAGAATTTTTTTTTTCCCTAACAAACTGTACTACAATCTACAACCCCAGAGCTAGGTAACAATATAGCCCCAAAGAGAGATGCATTTATTTCACTGGGAAGGAGAAATAGAAGACATGGCCTGGGAAAACTGTGGGCTGGTAGGGATTGGAACAGGAGGAATAGGATTGAGGTGGGATAAAGAGGGAAGTATTGAAAGAGTTATCTTGGCGAGGAGAATATTGCAGGGGCAAGTAGAAACCTGACAACAAGGGAACAAACAAGGAAAACTCCCATGAATCTACAAGGTTGACCACAACTAAGATTCCTAGATATAGTTGCTTGGTAGTCCAAATGGCCTTCTTCTTCAGTCACAATGTTGACTGCCCTAATTATCATGAGAGAGCCTTTCTTCAGTAAATGATGGAAGCAGATACAGGCATCAACAGTCAAGCACTGTGCTAAGCTCTTGGAATCCTGTTGAAGAGCGAGAGGAAGGATGGTGCAAGCCAGAAAGGTCAAAGTCATCACAAGGAAACTCGCTAAGACACCCAACCTAGGTTCATAGGAGCTTACAGATACCAGACAGACCTAGGTCCTCTGCATGTCTGTGACAGGTGTATAGCTTTGTGGGACTTCTAGCAATGTGAGTGGGTGCTGCCCCTGATAATTTGGCAGGCTTTTGGGAACCTACTCCTATTATTAAGGTGTCCAAACAAGCCTTAATATGAGGGGAGATCTTCGTCCTAACTCAATTCACTACGCCATGCTTTGTTGACACCTATGGCAGGTCTGACCCTTTCTGAACAGAAACAGAGAAGGAGTAGATTTGGAGGGTGGGAGCAGAGGGGAGGTTGGAGGAGGGAATGGGAGAGGAGGAGAGAGGGGAAACTGTGGTTATGATATAAAGCAAATGAATAAATTTAATTAACAAAATGAAAAGAAAGAGAAGACAAAGAATAGAAGAAAACATTTATGGGATGCATAGGTATATTAAGACATTTCCGAATAAACAAAGAAATCCCTGCATTCAACAATAAGAAAACATAAAGCTCACCGTAAAAATGAGCGAGTCATGGAGACAAATGTCTCATCAAGGGGGGCATAATACAGAGCATAATGAAGAGCAAGTGTTTGCAAACATACTGAAAATGTATGTATCATCTGGGACTTGAAAATCAAGACTACAGTGAGATAGCACAGCACACCTGGTAGGATGTCTCTAATCCAAAGCACTGATACCATCAATCAAGTCCAGGAAATCATACTCAGGCTGGTGTGAATCCAAACTGGTTCAGTCACACTCAATGCCATTGGCAGAAATTGTACAAGAGCAATCACAGTCCTTGATATTTACCTAAATGACTTAAAAATTGTATCAATAAAAGAACATATACCCAAAAGTTTAAGGAGTATTTCAAAATTGCTCAAACTTGGAAGCATTTAAAATACCATTTTTCGTGAGAAATAATGAACTATGATATGCACACAGAGTATAAGAATTTCTGTTAAAAAATGGGGCATCTAAGACATTCAAGATGAAATTTTAAGCATATATTTTGCAAGAGCTCAACACAAAAATGTTATATTTAGTGAGATTTCAGTAACATGGTATTCTTAAAAGGGCACAACTAATCAGAGACTAGAAAGATCATCTGTTGCCAGGGGCTGAGCAATGGAAATGTTAGCAGGAAGAGCACAGATTATTTTTGTGCATTGAAACTACTGCCTTAGTGAGTGTAATAACATACACATGATAATAAGAATTTCCAAAACCAAAGTAACTATATGAAACAGAACTCAAAAATACACTAGGAATGTGTTAATGGCAATATGGCATTATCTGTCAATCTATTGCAATGAGAGAGGCAAACTAATGCTAGAAAAAAAAATCAAAACTGTATCAGGGAAAGAATAGAACACAAGGGAATTCTTCTGCTCATTCTATTCAGCTGTCTGTAAACATAAACCTGTCCTGAAAATAAGTATTGTTATTTAGAACTTCTTGAGGTGCAGGGAAGATTGCTTGGCTGGCTATATGCCTGTCCACAAGTATGATGACCTGAGACTATCTCCAGCATCATTTATGAAATCCGCAGGTGGTAACGAACATTTGCAACCACAGCCTGGTGGATAGGCAGGGTGATCCTAGAGTTCATCGGCAGCAAGGGTAGCCTAACTAGATTTATAAGCTCCAGCTTTAAAGAGAAACCGTCTCAAGACATAAGGTGAAAAGTGATTAAGGAAGCAAACTGCAGTCTATCTCTGTCTTCAACATGCATTAGCACAAGGGTACATACACCTGTACATAGTCATATAAACACACACACACTCACACACACACTCACTCACTTGAAAGTTTTCTTGCTCAAATGGTACAATTTAGGCTATTCTCCCAAGCAGACATTAATATCTACAGATGAGATATTGCTTAAGCTAATAGAAGTTTTTTTAATAATTGTAAGACTGTTTTAGTGATAGACAGTGAAAGAAAATATGATTAACATATTATTTATACAAAAATCTTTAGTTTAATATACTAGTAATAAGAACAAATCTGGTAAATCACCTCATTCAACAGCAGTGGGTATGCTGATGCATAAAAAACCAGCTTGATTGTAGAAATTTTAGTTTGCGATTTTTCCTATTATGAAGAAAAGCTTTTTTTTAAAAAAATTGTCTCAGAAGAAAGTTGGCTTTACTACAGCACAGAATTACAAGAAAGTTACAAAGAAGTAAAATATCAGTTTGAGAAGACAACTGATATATGACCAGAATTAAGCAGCAAAAACTATAATTGCCTTTTAGTATTGAAAACCAAGAATAGAAATCTAATTTTGTAACAGATTGGAACAGGGTTGCAGTGTTATGTGTACTAATGTTTACTATGAATTGGAGTAGAGCTATGCTTGAAATTTTCTTTATTTTTTGAGATTAAATATTAGTAATTTTATTTTCCTTACCCAAGTTTTAATCATAAATACACATTTGGACAAAAAGCAATGCCTCCATGGACTAATACTTAAAATTAACACTACCCCAAAGAACTCTGCTGGCTCATTTAGGCTCCTGGTTCAGCTTTTACAGGCTAATTTCACAATCTTAATCACATTGCCTTGAGTAGCTCCTTGAGACACCTTGAAATCTTCTACTTTCTTAAGAGTGGAAAATTTTCAAAGTCTCATTTTGGAGAATACACTGACCATGGTATTAACTGCTGGTCGCGATGTATCCTTTATCAACAAACCATGAAGTGCCTGAGATTTTACACAAGGTGCAGGCTAAAAGTTGTTCTCTTAGACTTAAAAACCGCAATTTATTTTTAGCTTTGTATTATTTATTGACTGATTAATACATATGTGTCCTGTGTCAGTATATGTACGGGTGGTATGGTTATGGAGGTCAGAGGGCAACTATCTCTCCTTCCACCATATGATATTGAAGAAAAATCTCAGGTTCTCCATCTTTGTTGCGAACATCTTTAACCTGCTGACTACTCACAAGTCCCTGTCATACTTTATAAATGCTGTCCCAATCAGGAAATGTCAGTAACAAAGGACTTTAGTATTTACAACACTATGGTAAGCAGAGTATCGACTGGTTCTTACACCGGTTCTCAATTCCCGCATTGTAGTGAGAGACCGGCATCAAAGAGGACCAGCTGATACATGAAAAGAACAGCGAATGGCCTCCCTGGAGAGGATATCAATAGATCCAGGACCCTTTCTGATGTACAGTGCATAGGCATGCCGTTTACTCTGGAAAACATCCTATCTTCCTTTCAAACCTAAGAAACAATAATACTTTGTTTTCAGTGGGAGAAAAAAATGTGCATATTGTAATGTGTGCATNGGCATGCCGTTTACTCTGGAAAACATCCTATCTTCCTTTCAAACCTAAGAAACAATAATACTTTGTTTTCAGTGGGAGAAAAAAATGTGCATATTGTAATGTGTGCATTTCTTAAAGTTTGACAAATGACTACCAGTGATCCAGATTTTAATAGGTACAGAAATCTAAGAACAGAATTGAGACTTTTCCTTCCCTCCAAAACAAGAGTTTATGTCTGCCTAAGAATGCCAGTTGAAGAAGGCAATACTTACCCAGCTCTACACTGGTGTGTTCATAATACAATTGTTTCCTATAATTTGTAAACATAACATATACTGCCCAGTTTAAAAGTATTAATAATTTGAAATAAATTTACTAATATATTTATTAAGAAACTTTTTAGATTGTTTGAAATAAGTTCTGCTTTATATAACAAACATGTGAATTATATGACATTAAATATTAAATTACAGGTCAAGAATACAAACGCTTTACAAATTTCCACTAAGATTTCAGAATTCTATTTTTGCACAGTGATTATTATTGCTTGAAAAGCAGGAGTAGTAATAAACTTCTCTAGAGAGGATTAGTGTGAACTTAGACTGATGCAATAAGTCATCTAGAAAAAGCTGTTGTATTTATTTATTTATTTATTAAAAATTACCACCTCCTCCCATCCTCCCAAGCCTAGTCTGTTTGGATGCTCACCTTCATAGACCTGGATGGAGGGGGGAGGACCTTGGACTTCCCACAGGGCAGGAAACCCTGACTGCTCTTAGAACTTGAAAATTTCTGTTAATTGCATCTTTACTTGGTCCTCTTTCCCATGAAAGAATCATCTTTACCAAGTGACATTCAAAACTATCTACAATATAATCAGTACAATCAAACAAAAAATATATTTTCATTTTAAAATAGGGTCTTCCAAAGTTGCCTGGGTGATCTTTGAAAATTCACACACAGTTTGAGATACAGTTACTAGGTTTGCATTCCTGGTAGGCTACTTCGGATTCTCCTGCTACAACATTCTGAATAACTAGGATCACAATAATTGTGCTTAAATGATAGCTTTAAAGTACTGACGTTCTCTTGACAATATTGGAGAACGAGTTTCATCCTATCCATCATGGAAGTTAAGGGAGTTATACATTTCCAGGCAGCTGGCCTGAGCATGCATCAAGTTTGATAAACACAAAACGATTTTCTCTTTGCCAAAGTTTGAATTTCTGTTTTAAATACAGAACCCTGTCTGTGTAGATAAGAATTCTAGGAAAATTGCAACAAAGAAAATTAAGTGTTTTGCTTTACCTTTTCTGCTTAACTGATACTTTATGTGTAGAAATATGAAAAAATCATTATTAGTTTAAAAATTTCCCTTAACCCAAAATTTATTATATTCATTTGAATATATTTTCATAGAGAATATCTGTAGATACAAGAGATACGTTAATTTAAAACTTCATTGCAAATAATAAGAGACTTCTAGTATAAGAACTCGTGGTTTAGATCACTCACTTATTCCCCTCAAAGTTGAGTAACGCGATCTTATTTCCTTTGAGGACTGTTAGCATGCTGCTGCTTCTACTCTATTGATTAGGTCTCTTTAATAATGCAGTGGAACAAATACAGTGTAAGTCAGAAATAGCATCTCAGTGTAGAGATAAAAAAGGCAGCTCTGAGCTTAAGAGCTTTATGGTAAAATGATCGAACACAAACCCGTTCAAAAATCATATAGCTTGTATTTTTCAATTTAGAGGGCTCTACAGTGTGTATTTTAGATATAAGGTAGTTCACTATATTGCTGGCAAGATACTTCAGTACAGGCGAAAATAAATTTGTTACAGAGACGTTCAACTTAGATATTTCCTCTCCCAAGTTCTTTATCTCTCCATCACCTGTTTCTCCAACTGATACTTCATGTTATGATGCCATAACCTCCTTGTATTGTTTTATAAGCCTCAGCAGGGAGCATCATATAAAGAGATTCTTGAAAAGATAATGGCTTTCACTCCAATATCAATCTGTTCTTTCAACCACTGATTAGCATCGAAATAGATGTTCAGCTTCTTGTGATTGAAATGATATTAATCTAGCATTTGCTGTTATTAACAACACCTACTTTGTTTGTTTTCAGGTGATGACACATCATTAATTTCATAGCATGATGATTCTAACATTATAAACCATCAAAATATTAACTATAAAATGCTGTACTTGGGTAGTTTAATTTGTTTGAACCTCAGGAATAAGAAGTTTTTCTTTTGGGAATATATTTGCGTTAGGTGACTTCAGTATCTATTCACAGAACTCTGAAGTTCATGTCAGTATTTTTTTACTATAACTAACATGTTCTTAGTCCCAACTCAACATAGAATTACTAAAAGAAAGATAGAAATATTGACATTTTGATTGAAAAAAAAAAACACAACTCTGCCCTGCTGTTTAAAGCATATAATAATGACTCCCAGGGGTCAGATCCTACCATCAACATCAGAAGCTGGATGAACCTCCAAGATCCTGTAACCAGTTTGAAGAATCACTGGGGCTTGCTGACTTCCAAACTAACAAGAAACTACAAACCTTGGATTCAGCAAAAGATCCTGCCTTAAAATAGTCCATGGGATGCCAGGTGGTGGTGACTCACGCCTTTAATCCCAGATCTCAGAAGGCAGAGGTGGGCGGATCATTGTGAGTTTGAGGCCGGCCTGGTCTATAAGAGCTAGTTTCAGGACAGGCTCCGATCCAACACAGAAAAACTCTGTCTCCAAACGCAA
>LOEQ01001581.1:123183-136005 GCA_001685075.1 Bramus lutescens
AAAAAAAGTCAATGGGTATTGCAATTACATATGCACATATGCACAAACTCACAAAGACACAGAAATATACATATTGTCATTATATGGAACCTAGCCACAGTCTTCATCAGGTCAGCTGTGCTGCACTGCAAGAGTTAGTCATAATTGTAGCTGTTGGTGACTGATATTTGCATAGGGAAAGAGGGAGGTGAGTGCCATTGGGTCCTCAGTTGAGTTTTCTATTGACATTTCAAAGCCTCTGTATGCAAACATGCACTAGG
Source organism: Bramus lutescens (assembly GCA_001685075.1). Lineage (NCBI taxonomy): Eukaryota > Metazoa > Chordata > Mammalia > Rodentia > Cricetidae > Bramus > Bramus lutescens. Next base: position 123,444 of record LOEQ01001581.1, read on the forward strand.
TGCTATGCCTTCTGAGTTTTGAGGAGAATCTAGAGCATATTGGCTGGAGAAGGCCATTGGCATAAGAGAGCCATTATCCATTTTGAGTACATATCTCCCAGTATGACTATCTTAAGGTCAACCTCATTCCTGTCTATAATCTTTATCAATGCTATTAAAAAAAAAAGACCTAACAAACTCATTGGTAACCCAGGCTGAGCAATGGTTAATCATTGAGACCTTTTGAAAAGCAGATAAATATGTTTGGATCTCCCATAGATAGGGATTAGCTCACAAACAATAAATAAAGTGAAAAATTTAAAAATGTTGATATCTTATGTCTAATCAAGATTTGATGTTTGCTCAAGTATGAGAATGACATATTTGTGCATGAATGCTCTCTCTCTCTCGAGAGAGAGAGAGAGACTGTTTGAGAGAGAAGAGAGACAGTTTAGGTACTATGGGTTAAAGTTTGCTTTCCAGTTGGCACTATTTGAGATGGAGCTTACTGTGAAGTCTTCCGGTCACTGGGTCACTGAGACAAGGTCCTGAATGGTATCCTGAGAGAACTGTCTCCCATGCTTCCTCTTTTATTCACTAGCTTTCAGGGAAATGGTTTTGTTCCATTATTCATGGCTTGTCACGATATGCATCCTTCCCCCAAGAACTCAGTACTTTGCAAATGTAAGCCCTGGTGAAACACTTTCCCGATCTCCAGTTTGTTTGTGTTTACAGTAAGAAAAGGCCCCTTCCTCACATGTAGCCGTACACTTCTACACACAGCATAATATAGAACTTTTAGTAAAAACAAAGCAAAAAAGCCTTTTAGGTTTTGAAATATGCATTGCTGACTATCTTCTTTGAGCTCACTCACATATGTGTCAATTCGCATATTTTCCATTTTGAGACAAACGTCTTGAAAATTTGGGTTCAGCAATGTTGCTTCTAAAGCATTGTTATTTAGCCGAGTGTATTAATTACTCCCTATGTTACTGTAACAAAACATCAAAGTCACTCAAAAAAGAAGCTCTTTTTGATCTCACAGTGTGGGGCTTAAGTCAATCGTGGCAGAAAGGTCATAGTGACAGGAGCTTGAGACAGCCTGTCACACTGTCTACAGTCAGGAAGCAGGGAGAAATAAAGTTGTCTCGGTTTTATTTAGTCTGAAACTGCAGCGCATGGATGGCTATATCAACAGTCCAGGTGCGTCTTCTATCCTCAAATTAGCCTCTTTTTCTTGATGTTTGCAATCAAGGCAAGAGGGTTGTCTTCTAAGTGATTCAAATTCCCACCAAGTAGACAATGGAGAGAAACCACGACATGGAGTCGCCCTGTCATGCAATACATCCTTTAATGTCATCCTTCCTAGTCAATTTCCTAATTCTGAGATTACCCCTAACCTCTAAGGGAAAACTGTCTTCTCCTTATTTATTCCTAGGTACAAGTGAGGAAAGGCAGCTTTTGCTTTGGGCTTTCATGAAAACCTTAAGCAAGTGAAGAGAACAATAATATCTTAGTAAAATTAACAACAAATTCTGCTTTAATGCCATGACACTCCCACTAAATTGTCTTTTAATCATATAGAAAGTATTTGAACTACTTTAATCCTTCCTCAAGTATTAGAAGATAAAACCAAAGTAAATATTTTGAATGTATCAATGTAATGATATTAGAAACAAATATTCATTAACATTATCACAACCATGGCTTTTTATAAGTATTTAAATTTCCCTGTTGGAAATACTAAATTATGCAATAAAAAGTAAGACTGGTGACAATTTTATTTTCCAAAAAGTCCAGAGTATTAGAGTTCTGGGATGGCACTGTAACTTCCTGATGTCAAATCTATGTCACGTCCCTCACTGCTCCTTACTCCTGGAAAAAATGAGTTTACATTCAATTCATCCAAATATTCTTTTGAGGCATTTATTCATTTCTAAATTCTCATTGCCAAAAGACAATAAAATTTGCTATGGTTCTACAGCTGAATCTCAGTGAGCTTAACTGATAGCTAAAAGGTGTTCAAGTAACACTTGTGATGTGAATGTTTTCTTCACTATAATAAATATTTTAGCATGTAGCTCCATTTAAGTACTTTCTTCTTTTGCGGCTGAAACTATATAAAATATTGTTTTTGTATGCTCCACCTCCTAACCTTATCTATATAAATTTTCAACAATCTCAGTAGAACATTATTGAATGTATACTATGTCATATAACAGTCATAAAATTTTATCAATACATAGCAGTATGTAGCAATGGCTTCTTCACTTATTTTTTTTTCATTTTACATAATAACTCCAGTTCTTGATCCTTTTCCATATCCTGCTCCATACAGACCCCCATTCCCACCCCGCATCTACTCCTCAGAGGAGATAAGGCCTCCTTTAGGGAGTCAACAAAGTGCTGCATAGTAAGTTGGGTGCAGGAGCAAGCTTCTCCCCATTGTATCAAGGCTGAGCAAGGTATTCCACCATGAGGAATGGGCTCAAAAAAGCCTGTTCATACAAGCAGGATAAGTCCTGGTCCCACTGCCAGCCCTTCCACCACAGCAGATTAAGCTATCACCCACATTCAGCAGGTCTAGTTTGGTCCCATTGAGGTTTCCCAGCAGTCAGTCCAGAGTCCCTGAGCTCCTCCTAGCTCAGGTCAGCTGTCTCTGTGCCATGATTGGTGCCTCCCTGCTCTCTCTCTTCCACGAAACTCCAGGAGCTCAGCCCAGTTCTTGGCTATGGGCTGTGGATCACTGCATCTATTTCCATCAGTTACTGGATGAAGATTCTATGATCACAATTACAGTAGTCATTAATCTGATTATAGGGGAAAGCTAGTTCAGGCATCCTCTCCACTATGGATATGAGTCTTAGCTGTGATCATCCTTGTAGATTTCTGGAAATTTCTCTAGCACCAGAAGGATTGAGTAATAATAGATTTTAACTTGAACCATGTCAAAAGGTAAAGAGGCTTAGAAGTTTCCGCAAATAAACAAACATCATTTGTCTTCAAACACTGAGACCTAGAAGTCTTCAGTGTTCACAAGACTTCACTCCCATGGTTGTTAGAATATTAGGAACTAATTAATGAGGAAAAGACTCTTCTGTCTGTCGAGCAAGCTGAATGTTCTGCAGAGAGCTTCAGTGGTCCAGTTTTCTTTAAGTTCTCACCATGGAGACTCAGATGTTCATGGATGCGGTCGTGTTTGAATTATCTATCGCCCTGTAAATAAGCACAATAAATTCCCTGGTTGAGCAAACAGGACTTAGTTTGCATTTTTATTTTGGCACGTCTTTGATTCTTTCTCTGTGGTAAGTGTTTCCTTACATCTCCCAAGTGATAGTGTCTCTCAATAATATAGAATATATAACATAATATGTATGTATGTGTGTATAATGCATGTGTATATATACATGCACATATGCATACATATATATGCAATATATACATATATATGCTTATATATAATTATTTTTAAAATAAGCTGTTCTAATATAGGGAATATAGTTGAAAAGTGAATCATACATTTTATTTAAAACTGTATTTCTCTTAACCCCTTACTAGAAACTGAACACAATACATTAAGAATAATAAGAATATTTTAATATGACTTTCAGCAATTCAGCCTCTTAGTATGCCACCTATGTGTATTTCTCTTCCTTTCTGCCTATTTTAGGATAATGACTTTTTGCTAATAACTAATATAGCTGAAACAATGAACTCCCCTTCAGAGATTTGATTATAGGAAAAGACATTGCTTTCTCTTTTATCTCCCTTTCTCTCTGAGACTCCCTCTCCTCTCTCCCTACTCTCTTCTGTCATTACCACATTAAGATCATTTTTGTACAATGACCAGCAATGAATTAAAGCTATCATTACAGTATTAGAATGGAGTTAATAACAGTCTCGTAGGTGGACTTGGAAGAAATTTTCTTTTACCCTAGATCAAAGTGTGTTCATACCAGGGTGATGTGACTGAGTGCTGTGAGACAGCCAAGGCCAGATGATATAACTAATCCATCACAGAATTACTATGAGCACACAATTATATAGAAAATTTTTACTAGCTTTGGGCACTTGTTGGGATTATTCTATTTTTCAGTGCCCAGCCTTCTAAAACTATATTTGAATTATCTTTCTAGCTTGGGTCTAGTTTCTGTATAAACCCTAACTAACTGTCCTCAAGAGTAATCATTGTCCTATTTCTTCTTCTCTTCTTCTTCCTCTTTTTCTTTCTCCTCCTGCTCTTTCTCTTCTTTTTCTCTCTCCTTTTCATCTTCTTTTAAAAGTCCATTGACTAGAGACATATTGTAAAAAGTTTCTAAGTCAAATACAATAGACACAAATAATGAATCATTCTGAAACTACATATCAGAAATTATTAAGCATTGTATCCCTTGACCTCATTCCCTTTCTAGGAAGGAAAACCAACATGATCACTATGTGTAAAGCTTATGTTCTGCTACACACACACACACACACACACACACACACACACACGCACAAACACACAGAGAGAGAGAGAGTAGGATGAAATTATTGACAGTATTGAAGTATTGACAGTTTATCTATGAAGGAGAAGCATCATTGAATGATATCAGTTCACTGCCAGCATGCTGGTATCTAATTGTTATAATCATAGGAACATTTTGTTATGTCTTGGGATTCAAAAATGAAGCCTTCTAGTTGTCATCAGGCCACTGTGGCTCTCACATATTACCTTCAGGAGGCTGGAGAATGGTGGTGCAGCACTGAGCTTGTACGTGAAGATGAGACATGGAAGATGTGCACCCAAATGCAGATGGTCCATCGGATCTTGGCCCTGTGATAAACAGGTCCCATGCCAAACCCAGTTTGAATTTTTATTCTATATATTATATTTTTTAAAAGCTAATGGATTAATTTATTCATTTATTTTCCAACGTTAGTCATTCTAATTGAAGGCAACAAATTCTACTCCTTAAATATTTTTCTTAAGTAAGAGCATCCATAGGAATGTTCAGTGTTTATACAAAGACTTTATAAAAGTGGCATTCAATTTTTATTGTAGAAATCCTTAGTTTCCTCACTATTATTTTTCCATTTATTTAATCAGATATCTCATAATGATTAAATAATGCATATAATTATAGGAATAACAGAATAATACATATGCACTCTTCTGACAAAACCTTCACATGCTGGGCCAGGGAAAGTAATAAGTATGAATAAATACACAGCAGCTGTGAAGCACTTTAAAAGCCATAAAGAAATGATCTCCAAAATGGAAATAAAAAGTGATATTTATTCATGAATCTCTATCATTTCAATATCCCATCTGCTTACACATGCAATAACTCCATAGTACATCTATTAATAATTCTTTCTATATCCAGAACAACTGCTCCATTCTAACATTATGATCTGGATTTCCCTTTGATGGGAAGTTTTTAAAACTGGAAAGACCTGTTAGCAGGGTCATTTGCCATGCTCATAGTTGAGACTAACTCCTTAAATACAGAAAACATCTAGATATTCTTGGCAGAGGAGTATCTTCTTATTTCCAGCTTCCTCTCTACCTTAGTCTTCCTTAGGTTCTTCTATTGTCATGACCACTACTCTGTGCAAGAATGTTCAGACTTTAACAGATTTCCTTTCTTTCCTCAGAGGATGGAGACTCCATCATTCAGTGAAAAGAACTGAATCCGTGGCTCTGTGAATGCCACCCTTCTCTGTACAAGTGAAAATTTATCCTAAGGAAGATAATGACTACTTGCCTTGTTCTGTAGATCTCTACTATAAATACAGAAAATGTAATATGAACAAAACCTTTGGAAAAATAAACAATAGTTGAATGAATAAATTCAGTTCTTTTGGAGAAAAAAGGAACTAAAGTCTAAATCTTTTCTTTCCAACAGTAACCAAGTTACTACAAAATTCAACCTGAAATAGAATGTTATTAAGTCAAGAAATACTTAAAAAAGTATAGCATTGCCGGGTGGTGGTGGCACATGCCTTTAATCCCAGCACTTGGGAGGCAAAGGCAGGTGGATCTCTGTGAGTTCGAGGCCAACCTGGTCTACAAGAGCTAGTTCCAGGACAGGCTACAAAGCTACAGAGAAACCTTGTCCCGAAAAAGCTAAAAAAAAAGTATAACATTAAACATAAAAATGAGCAACGTTGCATACAAACAAACAGGCAGTTGGAATAAATAATAATAGTGTTATCAATCAACAGACAAAAAAATGAGATATAAATCTGTTTAAACTCATAGCAAACAGAATAAAAAGCAGCATAATTCAAGAGTGATGAAGAAGACACATATGGTAACAGGATTCTATAACCTGGTTGTGAAGGTGAATTATGAAGATGACAGAAAGTCACCCTATCAGAAGACAAAGCAAATGTGAAGGGCAGGGAAGGAGGGAATGAAGCCTTAGCTTCAAGGTAATAACTACTTAATTTCAGCTGCTGCTGAAAAACAGTCTTTATCTCTCTGCAGCTCACTACCTCTCATCTATTGAGACACCTTGAATGTGAGTTCATTGCTTTTGATGGTATTTTATTCTCCACCAAGTTGTTTTATTCCCTGTCAATGCCAAATAGATCAAAGGTGCTTTTAGTCCTTCATGATCCCCTTCTATTGACACTGTGCCTGGCATATTGTCACACTCAATAAGCTCAGGTCCCAGATAGAAAAGCACACTGAAATTTCATTTTCTAATGCTTAATGAATTAGACTTTTCCACGGAGGTAAGGATTGTTTAAAAGTGATGAATTAAATGTCCTAAAGTCTTAAACATTGTTTTACCCAAACAACTTGCCAAAGCAGGTAGTTGTTCTTTGATTAAACAATAAAAATATGTCTCTTGTTTTCACTATAAGCCAGAATTTTAGGAACGTAATGATGATATACTTGCAAATTTAAAAAGTGTGCTTGAGGCTGGAATGCACACTTTTTAAATTTGCAAGTATATCATCAAATGGTTATGTTGAAAATGTTTTGGCCACATTCTAGATGAAAATCATGGCCACAGTATGTGGTCCTACCACTCCAAAATATGGAGATTCCTAAAAACAATAATGAAAGAAACAAACCCACAGAACAACTTGAAGACTATAAAAATAGGAAAGTAACAATAAAAAAACCTGCAGGAAGACAAATACATAATAACATTTCAGTTAAAAAATAGAATTTAAGAAAAACCTTTGAGGTATGACGTTTAAAAACTGCTCTGAAAATGGCTAAAATAAATGATATATGTGCTATTTAATGTCTGATTCTTCATCTATGAGTGTGTGTGTTTCTATTTGTGTGTTGTATGAATATACATGATAAAGCATAGGAAGCTACTTTTCAGTTGTCACTGCATCGTAGAAACCAAGTTCACTGTAGCTGGATTCTGTTGTGGGATTTCTAGCCTTGAAAATTCCATCATAAAAATGAAGAGTTGATATAGAATTACAAAATAACACCAAAAATAAGAAAAATACTAACTTTATTATGGAGGTACATAAGTTGAACCAATTATATCAAGTACCTAGTTTGTTTGGAACTTGAGCAACAACATAAAATCAGATATTGAATAAGAGAAAAACTTGTTTTCTCACTAACAACAATCTGATAATAGATATTTTGTTCATTACACAGAATTTGGTCCTATACAGAGAAGGCATTTTTTAATTTATTTCTATTTTTATTTATTTATTTATTACCATAAATAATTTTTATAAATTATATGCTTGGCATTTTGTTTACATTAACATCTGTGTGAGGGAGTCTGATCTTGGAGTTACAGACAGTTACAGGGTGTCTGATCTTGTGAGCTGTAGGATGTGTGGGTGCTGGGAATTGAACCTAGGTCCTTTGGAAGAGTAGTCAGTACTCTTAACCACTGAGCCATCTCTCCAGCCTCTCCAGAGGATCTCTTATATATAATTATTTAACATGTATATCAGATTTACCATGCACTTATTATCACAATAGTATCATCCCATGAATTTCAGAGTTGGGGTGAAAGAAGGATAAACAGGAAAAAAGTACAGTACATGAAATTAAAATAAACATTGAAATCAGAATGCTAGTAAAATGATGAAAATGCTATCAATAATTCTTAAAATATGACTTCTCTGTGACCATGTGCTTTATATAACCTGGGGAAAATATTGACAGTACAAGTAACTATTGGGGACCTATTTTGATGGGATAAGATGGAGAAAGGACACACCATTGTGGCAGGAGAGAGCTGGGTGCCATATCTCTGACACTCCTCTAAATGGGAAGCACCAGGGACTATCAGATGTTGGGGGTAGGGAGGGGAATGCTTAGGTGGGGGAGGATTTCCTACCCTCCTGAAGGACTAGAAAAAGACTCTGCAGTTTGGAGTCAGTTTACATATTATCAAATTAAACACCAAATTTAATTTGGACACCCCACCACTCTGGTGACATCAATCCTTCTCAGCACCTCAGAACACCTTCTCTTAAAATCAACCATATACTCATTTACAAAACAATTCTCAACAGACACACAAAAAATTGTAATATCCCTATGTATCTTATCAGATCATTATGGCTTAAAGTTAGAATTCAGCAACAACACAAATTCCAGAAAGCTTACAAATACATGGAAACTGAATAATTCTCAACTGTATCACCTCTGGGTGAAGGATGAAATAAAGAAAGTAATAAAATTCTTCTTGGAGTTCAATGAAATAAAGGCACAAAATAACAAAACTTTTGAGACATTATGAAAGCAATACTAAGAGGGAAGATCATAGCAATAAATAACTACATAAAGTAGATGGAGAAATCACACACTAGCAAATTAACAGAATACCTGAAAACTCTAGAACAAAAAGAAGCAAACTCACCCAAGAAGTGTAGATACCAGAAATAATCAAATTGAGGGCTGAAATAAATAAAATAGAAGCAAAGAGAACAATACAAAGAATCAATGAGGCAAAAAGTTATTTCGTTGAGAAAATCAGCAAGATAGACAAACCCTTATTCAAACTAACCCAAAAGCAGAGAGAAAATATCCATTTAAACAAAATAAAAAATGAAAATGGGGACATAACCACAGACACTGAACAAATTCAAAGAATCGTCAGATCATCCTTAACAATCCTGTACTCAACAAAATGTTAAAAATTAAAAGAAATGGAATTTTATGGATAGATTCCACATACCAAAATAAAGTCAAGACCAGATAAACAATTTAAATAGACCTACAACCCCTAAGGAAATAGAAGCAGTCATTGGAAGTACTGCACCCCCAAAAAATAATAAAACACACACACACATACACATACACACACACACACACACGACCAGATGGCTTCAGTGCAGAATTCAACCATAATTTCAAAGTACTAATTCCAATGCTCCTCAAATTTTTCAACACAATAAAAACAGAAAAAATATTGCTAAACTTCTTTTATGAGGCTACAGTTACCCTGACACCCAAAACACACAAAGATGCAACAAAGAAAAAGAATTACAGACGAATCTCCTTCATGAACATTGATGCAAAAATACTCAATTAAATATTGGCAAACTGAATCCAAGAACACATCACAAAAATCATCCAACATGATCAAATGGGCTTCATCCCAGATTTGGAGGGTTGGTTCAACATATGGGAATTTGTGAATGTAATCCACCATATCAACAAACTTAATGAAAATTAAAAAAAAACACATGTTCATCTGATTAGATGGTAAAAAATCCTTTAACAAACTCCAATTTTTTTATGATAAAGGTCTTGGAAAGATCATGAATACATGGATACAAGGAACATATCTAAACGTAATAAGGCAATGTCTTGCAAGTCAACATCCAAACATCAGATTAAATGGAGAGAACCTCAAAGTGATTCCACTAAAATCAGGAACAAGACAACCCTATCCAGTTTCTCCATATCATTCCAACATAGTAGTTATAGAGCAATAAGGCAACAAAAGTAGATCAAGGGAATACAAACTGGGAAAGAAGTAAAACTTTTGCTATTACCAGATGATATGATAGTATACATAAATGACCCAAAAACTCTACCAGGGAACTCCTACAGCTGATAAACACCTTCAGTAATGTGGCAGTATACAAGATTAACTCAGAAAAATCAGTAACTCTCCTATATACACAAATGATAAATGGGCTGAGAAAGAAATCAGAGCAATAGCACCCTTTACAATAGCCACAAATATAAAATATCTTTGGGTAACTTCAATCCAACAAGTGAAAGACCTGTATGCCAAGAAGTTTAAGTCTCTAAAGGAAGAAATTGAAAAAGATGACAGAAAATGGAAAGATCTCCCATGCACTTGGATAGGTAGGATCAACATAATAGAATCTTACAAATTCAGCGTAATCTCCATCAAAATCCAACATGATTCTTCAAAGACCTTGAAAGAGCAAAACTCAACTTCATAAAAATCAAAAACCCCAGGATAGCTAAAACAATCCTATACAATAATAGAACTTCTAGAAGCAACACCATCCCAGACTTTAAGCTCTACTCTAGAGTTATACTAATAAAAATAGCTTGATATTGACATAACAACGGAGAGATGAAACAATGAAACGAATTAAAGTCCCTGATATTAATCCACACAGCTATGAACACTTGAATTTTGCCAAAGAAGCCTATACGGTACAATGAAAAAAAAATCTTTAACATGTGTTGCTGGCATAACTTGGTATCAATATGTAGAAGACTGCAAATAGACCCATATCTATCATCATGCACAAAACTCAAGTCCAAGTGGATCAAGGACCTCAACATAATTCCAGTTATATTAAACCTGATAGAAGAGAAAATGGAAAGTAGCCTTGAACACAGTGGCAGAGGAGACCACTTCCTAAATATATCACCAGTAGCAGACACTGAAGGCAACAATCAATTAATGGGACCTCCTAAAATTGAGAAGTTTTGTAAGGGCAAAAGATACGGTAAAAAAGACAAAACAACATCCTACAGAGTGTGAAAATATCTTCACCAATCCACATCTGACAGAAGGCTTATCTTCAAAATATGTAAAGAATTCAAAACACAAAATAATCCATTAAAAAATAGAGCAGAGAGCTAAACAGAAAACTCTCACCAGAGGAATCCCAAATGTCTGAAAGACATTTAAGGAAGTGTTCAGCATCCTTCATCATCAGGGAGCCTTCATCCAATAACTGATGAATCGAGATGCAGAGATCCACAGCCACACCAGGCAATGTTCCAGAAACCCAGTCGAAGACAGTGAGGAGGGACTAAATGAGCAAGGAAGGTCTAGATCATGACGGAGTCAGCTGAACCAAGTTTGTGGAAACTCATGAACTCTAGACCGACAGCTATGGAGCCTCCTTGGGACCAAACTAAGTCTTTCATATGTGGAAGACAGTGGTGAAACTTGGACTATCTTGAGGGGACCCTGGAGGGTACCAGGATTGATCCCTGGTGCATGGACTTAGCTTGTTGGTGTCCATTCTCTACTGTGGGATGCCATGCTCAGCATTAATGGGGAGGGGAGGAACTTGGTCCCGCCCCTACTTAAGTGCCAAGCTTTGTTGACTCCCCATCAGAGTCTTCCCATTGGGAGGAGGGTGTAGAAGATAGGCTGAGGGGAGGGGAAAGACGGAAGGGAGAGAATTTGCTTGGAATGCAAAATGAAATTAAAAAGGAAATTAAAAAGAGGGGGAAAGACTAATATGAAACTCTTTCCTATCCTTTAAAAAAAAAGAGATGAGTACATAAAATTTTGAATACTGAAGATAGAATACAAATTTTAAAAAGTATAATAAACACAATTGAATGCATTTTTAATTATACCCGAAAATGAGGTATGTCTGAAAAAAATTGTTCAGTAGTGAGAAACGGGAACTTGGGAAGACAGTAAAAAGAGTGTTTAGCATACAATCAAAATATATCCCAGGTTGTTGAAGCATTTGATTAAAATTGAACTAATCTTTTCGTTTCACTTGAGATTTCAAAAATTAAAGGATTTTTTCTTTTCCACAAAGAAATTACCTGTATTGTATCAAGGTGTAATGTACATAAATATATTCTTCTATTATATTTTCATTTGCATTTAATTATACAGATAATAAAATAACAGCAAATAGAATAGTTTTAAATTCTAACCTGGAATTCCATAGATTATGTTATATATTTTATTAATCTTCACGGTTAATAAAAGCAAATGCCAGAGGAGAATTCAGAGCACTGACATTCTTGTTGGGCTATTTCCCATGGGTGATACATTTCCAGGCCGATCAGAGATGTTTTTGCACAGGGACCCTGAGAGTATATTACCATTCATACAGAATTTTAATGATATACTATACCATTGTGTGAGTGACTGACTCATGTAGATAAATACTTCTTTCAAGACTAGAAATTATAGTTTTAATAATATTAATAATATTTTTCCTCATGGTTTCCTTTATGTGTTTGTGGTGTAGGAGGGTCATCTGTCTATGTGTTACTTTCATTGGTTAATAAAGAATATGCCTTGGCCCTTTGATAGGCCAGCACTTAGGTGGATGGAGTAGACAGAACAGAATACTAGGAGAAAGAAGCTGAGTCAGACAGACGCCATGACTCTCCGCCCCGAGGCAG
>LOEQ01001581.1:136147-150158 GCA_001685075.1 Bramus lutescens
ATGAATACAGTTCGTGTGTTGTTATTTCGGGGTATAAGCTAGCCGTGTGGGAGCTGGGCCGGACGAAAAGCAGGCCTGCGTTCCCCTTTCACTACATGTTTGTGTATTTTTGAATTTTTTTAATAAAGTAATTCAGACAGGCAATAACTGCAGGGACAGAAAGAATCCATGCCCTCCAAAAACCCGACTACTTTTGGTTATTCAGTCCCAAATTATCAACCTTGTCTTACCTAAATACAAGTACTCAAGAGCAATACTAAGTTCAGAAGATTTGACGTACACAGACAAGCTCTCTCTTTCTCTCTCTCTCATACACACACACACACACACACACAAACACATACACACGTCTATATGTCTAGGAATTGCAGAAGAGGTAATGAATTGGAGAGGGAGTGTGAGATAAGAGACAAATTGCAGTCAGGAAGAAATACGAAACTCTCCTAAAAGTTCAGTACCCATAAAAGAAAATGACAAAAATAAAATGAAATGAAGACTCAAACTTGGTCCTTGAATATGAGCCTGAAAACACTGAGCTTCCCAAAGACCCAGTTTGAACATGATTATTATTATAGCTAAGAAATTTAATATGGTGAGGGAAAACAGCTTGTTCTTGATATAAAATAAATCAAAGATGTATCAAAGAAGAAAGAAAAACAGACTTGGTGTATGAGTCCTTTGGGCTCTAAGCAACAGGTCCTGATACATCAGAGTAAAGAGTTAAATCCAAGGCAACCACAACCTCCTCAGGAACTGTAGCATAAAGCAAGATCACTTTTACTGAGAACAGAAAGGTTATTAAACAGAGAGCCTTGACTAGGAATTTAATAACATCTTAGTAAAACTTCCATGAAGATGTTAATGGTTTCCCTTTCCAGACAAGTGTGATAAAGATCAGAAACCCTTCCTGTGTCAGATGCAAAAATGCACCCATTGACTGTCATCTATGGCAGACAGCATTATTTTTGACTAGTTTCAATGGTCTCAGCTCACAATACCCCTCAACTCATAGCACTATTGTCCTTGATCCCTACCGCAAAATGCCACTGCCATGTTAAATCATTATTCAGCATGATCATGTGATATTAACATTTTAGATGTAGTAGTGATTCAATAGAGCAAGATGACATTTGTTGAGTTTCCAACTTAAAGATCTTGTGGCAAAAGGATGAAAATGATTATAAAATGAATTTTAAAAAATTTAGCAAGCAGACATTTCCCCTTCTATAATTTTACTCTTCTGTAATCTAGTACCCAATTGAGAATTCGTAATCTAAATTAGGAGTTCAGTATTATAGCATTGAAACACATTTATTTTTATCTATTTTTTCATTTAAAATATTTATTTATTATTTACTTGTTTGGGTTTCTGCATACTGTGCCTGCAGAGCCCAGGAGAGGCAAAAAATCCCCTGGAACTGGAGCTGCAAACAGCAGTGAAGTCTCTGAAGCGGGAGCTGGGAAATGGAGTATGGTTTTCAGAAAGAGCAAAAAAAATCCCTTAATTTCCCAGGCTAATTATAGATCTAAGACAGCTTTGCTATTTTTCATTATAAGTGATGATTTTACAGTGTCCATAAAAGTACTTAAATCATGGTGACTTATTCCTTTAATAGTTTCCTGGGAACAGTTTTTAAGCAATCTGATAACAGAGAGTGACTACTTTTTGATAATTAAAAACAGGATGATACATTGGGTATTCATTCTCATTAAGAAAATGAAGCCCTGAATCTCCTGGATTATACTATTTTTAGCTTGTAAATAGATAAATTATTTTCCATAATGATTTATCACACATTGGATTCCGTAGATTGTCTAAATACTAACTCAACTTAAATTTGTTCCAAAAGTAAACAATTGACACACTCGGAAACGTTTAGATGTGATGCTTCTCCTATTAAAACTAGTTCAGTTTTTTGTTCTTATATACAACCTATTCTCAAAGGGAATGTCAATTTAAAGTTGGCTTTAAATGCCTAACACTAACTGGACACAACACATTACAGGGAACAGGAGGATATGGGCAGGGTCAGATAAAGAACTCATGCAATTAAATATTATAAAAAAATTAATTAATAAAAGCATCATTTCAGTACAGTCACCTGTTAGATAGATACTGAAATAGAAGTGAAGATGTCTGAGGTTTTGTGTTTTTTTTTATGTAACTATAGTACACATGTAAGGAAAAGGCAGTGGAATTGGATTAGAATCTGAAAGGTATGATGACATTTATGAAAATTAAACATATTCTATGCATAAGTCCCTCTTATAAAATCTAAAATTATTTCTGAAAATTATTTAAAATTCCTCTTTCTAAATATGGCAAGAAATTACACTCAAATATTATTAAATTATAAGGGAAATATTTGTTGTGCCTTGAATTTCCTCTTTCTTCATTTCTCTTTCTCAATTTCTCTGTGTGTGTGTGTGTGTGTGTGTGTGTATTTGTGTGACTGTGTGGGTTTGTTTTAATGAAAAAGCTATAATTCAAATTGTGTGAATTAAATGAAATTTGATGATTAAAACAATAATTTCCCGATGGACCACTGCATTAAAAAATAAAGTCTTGATGTAGAATATTGGCATTTTCAATCCTTCCAAACACAAGGAGGATTTATAGTTCAGTGACACTATTCATCTTTTACTTGTAAAGATTTTTCACATTTTTGAAAAAAGAATTCCCTTAATGATATTTTACACTCAATAAATACTATGTTTGCTTGGGGTCGATAGAATCTCCAGCTTGTGAAGCACATATTTTAATGTTAAAGTGTCTCATCTCTCCAGAGATTTATTTCATAGGTAAAAGTTCAAATATACTCTGTATTTCATAAACATTTCATAGACAAGAGCTGCTTGTGTTTTAAGTCTCTTTGAAGGATATACTGTAGGTTAGAGGCGATGCATTAGAACTAATTGTCTATCGAGTGGCCTGCTTTGGAGATAGTATGGACTACCAAGGTCTCTGGTCTCCACCTGGGCTTCAGAACACTCAGAATCACCCTTTGTAGACTTGGTTACTAAATCTCTATTCCCAGTTTTATCATTGAGCAAAAGGACCAGAGACAGAGGCTTTCAATGTGAAAAGGCTGAGGTGCTGAATGAATACATCCAAGTGAATGGCTTTATCATGTAAAGAGACCAAACAAAGCTTCCAAGGGGCACTTTAGAAGTTATCCCTTCATATACTTCTCTTGGAAGTGGGCCTGTAGTCAGAGCTCTAAAATCACTGCAGATTCAAGTTCAAGGATCTAAAGAGTAATTTTTAGGCTTTTTTTTTTCTTTTCCAAGGCATGTAATTTCTCTTGACCATAAAATACTTCGTAAGCACCTCAAGTGAGTATATTGGAGGAACAATATTTTAATATAAAACTATAAAATAAAAAGAATGCCTTTTATCAACTGGATAAAAACAGATCAAATTATAGATCCATTTAAATATTTTTTCTACTAATTTGAATTAACTATAATTTTAATTTTTGTGATTTTTCTTTAAAATCATTGTATGTTATTTAGGCAATTCTTCTTTTAAGCATATGTATCTGTACAGATCTGTGTGTTTATATTTATGTGTCATACTTGCTGCCATTGACCGTTATTTTCCTTCATAAACAGACTGGATTTTGTTTCTATTGGTCCAGTCAGATATTTCCAGAATACTGAACTAGAAGAAATAAGATAAAATGGATTTTTTCCAGCCCAGGGCTGTTTCCTCATTCCAAACAGCACTCCATATTGATCTTCTTCTATTTCTAATTTTGTTGCCACTGATTGAGCTCAGTTCTAAATCTTCTAATGGCTTACACGCTGCTAGGATGCTACATTGCTACCAAAAGCACCATGTAGCAGTGTTCTCATTTTAAACTCTAATTTGGTCTTATTTGCAGCAAATTAAGGTGCCTGATGTGGCACTTTAGCACCAAAAATGCTTTAATATAGGTCTTTCTTTACTCACCTACACAGAAAAACAAGACCTATATGGTCAATACAAATGTGTACATTAGACAAAAGAGCAAACTAGGGTATGGAAAGAAAACAGCATAAATTATTCACTTACAGTACCTGAATATAAACACAAGGATAAGACCATTTCTATTGTTTTTCTTGATTTCTTATTTAGTAATTGTGTGGGTCTTCTTTCTCTTCCCAACCTTGTGTGTGCGTGTGTGCGTGTGTGCGTGTGTGCGTGTGTGTGTTTGTGTGAGAAAGAGAGAGAGAAACCCAAATAGAGGAGAGAGAGAGAGAGAGAGAGAGAGAGAGAGAGAGAGAGATAAGTGGAGCAACTGGAGGACAGAGGACAACTTTAACAAGTCATTTATCTCCTTCCATGTTTATGTGGCTTGAGGGGTTGAGCTCAACTTGCCAGATTTGTATCGCAAATCATGAATTACCTGCTGAGCCATGTCAGGGGCCCTGGAGAGGCTGCTTTAAAGTGAATGGCCACTTTATGCTTTTATAGAAGGACACAAATTAAAAGTTGTGAATACAATATTAGTAAGTGTCAGATCATAGGGCTGGAGTAGCAAATGAGTGATTATTAGTGATAGTGCTACTTTAGGACCTGAATTCAGTTTGTAGAGCACACACTTAGTGGCTGAAAACCACCTATAATCAGTTCCAAGAAATCTGTCAACCAATACTGTCTATCATCCGTCTACCAACAGGCTTCTACTTGCATGTGCACATACCGATATGCAGACACATACCCAAATCTATGAGCACAAATAATTTCAGGTTTATAAAATTTAACATAAACAAAATATTTTAAAGAAAATTAGCATATGAGAGAAATGAGTTTTTAACGGGAATTTATGTGTGCTACTATCATAATTATGTAGGTTAGACACTAGAGAATTGTAGAAAAAGGTATTTTCTATTAAAAAGTAAATGAAAACCAATGTGGCTTTTTAGACTTAGGAAATAAAACTAAGATATATTGCAAAGATTTTTTACACTTTTGTCTTTGTTCTAAAATATGTAAGTTTTGTAGATATTTTTATTGATTTTTAATTTTTTTTGATTTTTAATTTTTGAGAGAAAAATATTTATACTAGTTGCATTAATCTGGGGGCATTTGTGTGACAGAAACAAATGCCTTGTATTTATATTGCACTATTCAGATATTTGCAGAATTCTAAACAAGAAGACATAAGATGAAACAGATTTGTCTTAAAATCATATAGTGACGAAGTCTAGACCGTTTTTTCTACAACACATGTCCAACCATTCCCCATAATCCTCTAACATGGAGTGAATTATTTCAGGTTGCTAATACACTAATATATATCACATAAAAATATAATAGGCCACATTATGCTTCTTTTCAAGCTTATTTTGTCAACTGCAGTATCTATTGTTTTAATAAATTAAGTTTTTTTTATTTTACATCTCAGCCTTAGATTCCCCTCCCTCCTTTGCTTCCAGTCCCTCTCCTCACCTCACCAACCAATCCACTCCTCTTCCATTTCAATTTAGGAAAGGAAGGGTCTTACATGATTATCAACACCACATGGCATATAGGGTTATAGTCAGTCTAAGCACTTCCATGTAATAGGGCTGGGCAAGGAGAACCAGTGTGAAGAGTAGAGTTTAAAAAAACCAATCAATAAGTTAAAGGCAGTCCCTGTACCCACTATTATTCCATAAGAGGATCAAGGTACACAACTGTAAAGTATATGCAGAGTACCTAGGTCTTTCCCAAACAGGGTCCTTGGTTGTTGGTTAAGGTTAGTTGTTTCTGTGATTTTTCTTATGGTGTAGTTGAACACTCTGGTTCCTACAATCCTTTCTCTTCTTCTTCTGTAGGATTCCCTGCATGCCACCCAATGAGCTCCACCTATTAATTGACTGTGTGTCTGCCTCTGTTTCCATTAGTTGTTATATGAAGCCTCTCTGATGACAATTGGTCTAGGCGCCTAATGGGTCTCACTTTTCTCCCTTGTTCCTTGATCACCAGGTAGGAGACAAGAGAGCAGAGGCAGCGCTCAGGGAGTTGTATGGCCTGTGGTTACTGCAGAAAGAGCCTTCTGGGAGACTGTTTCAGTGTTACAGCTCAGCTTTATTCCAGTGTGAGGGGAAATGTATAGGATGGGAACAACAGCTGGGGAATCACCTATTTTGCATTTGGCAACAAAGTCCTACCCTATAGCTGACAGCACAAAGCAAAATTATCATATGAGCAAAAAGGCATGAGAATCTGCAGGGATCAATACCAAAGGTCTTGGTTGAGTGAAGTCAGGTACCCAGGCATAGGGACAGCTTCCAGATAAGGTCAGGCCTCAGAGTCTAGAGACACTATTGAGGTAGGAGGGATTCCTGATGGAAAGGAGTCTTCATTAAGTGCCAAACTCAGAGAATTGTGGGGACAAGGCAGACTACAATCTTAAGTGCAGTGTGCTCCTCTCATTAGGCATCATTACATTAATATTTTCTCCTCTAGTCATGTTTCCTTCTATCCTACCTCTTTGGGTACTCTAGCCTGTGGGTCCTGGTGCTCCAGGGAGTGTCAGGGGTGTTATTACTCTCCTAGCATGAGTTTTCGGCTGGTCTGGTCACTGGTAGGCCACTCCAAATTATTCCGAAAAATAGAAACAGAAGGAACATTATCAAAGTCTTTCTATGAGGCCACAGTAATCCTGATACACAAACCCTACAAAGATTCAACCAAGAAAGAGAATTACAGGCCAGTTTTCTTCATGAGCATTGATACAAAATATTCAATCAAATACTGTCAAGCTGAATCCAAGAACTCATTCAAAAGATCATCCACCATGGTCAAGTAGGCTTCATTCCTGAGAAGCAGGGATGGCTTACTATATGAAAATCTGTCAATGAAATCCACCATATAAACAAACTGAAAAAAAAATAACACGATCATATCATTAGATGCTGCAAAATCCTTTGACAAGATCCAATACCATTTCATGATAAAAAAAAATCTTGGAGAGATCAGGGATAAGAGGTTCATACTTAAACATAATAAAAGCAATACACAGCAAGCTGACAGCCAATGTCAAGTTAAGTGGATAGAAACAGCATTTCCACTAAAATAAGGGGCAAGGCAAAGATGTCTATTCTCTCTATATCAATTCAATACAGTTGTTCTTCTATAATATGCATGCACTTTTATGTTTTATACTTCACCTTTCTAGGAGATACCATTCTAAAAGTATAAGCATCAAAGATTTTGATTAGCCTAAAGCAACAAATAGGATATGGTCATGGTGGAAGTAGATACTAAATTGAAGTATAAAAATAAAATGACAAGTGGAATTTGATAAAGATTATATAATGAAGAAAGCTGCCCAAAGGAAACAAAAACCAGTGAGACTATATAAAAATAACTTTATTTCTTCCTGTTTGTTTTCTTTCAAGATAGGCTTTCTCCATGTAGTTCTGGATGTCTGGAACTTGCTCTGTAGACCAGGATGGCCTAGAACTCACAGAGATCTGCTTGTCTCTGCCTCCTGAGTGCTTGGATTAAAGGTGAGAGCCATCAACTCCCAGCCCCTTATTGTTTGATTTTTATAACAGTTGTCAAATTCAATTTAATTTTCTTTAACTTTAAGATACTATTTTTTGTCTTATTGCTCTAGCTAGAACTATGGATTAGATAACATGAGAAAAGTGTCTGAAACTTGATTGCAAATTGAAAGTGAAACTTGACTATGTAAAGTTGTTCTTTACTCCTTGTGCAACTAAAAAAATTAAAAATTGCTTTCAGGATAGGTCACTGGAAGAAAAAGCACTACGAGGCCCCCTTAATTTCATATACATATTGAGGTTTATTAAAAGAGAAATCACAATTATTTCATTAACCCACAAAATAATTTTGATTTTGCCTTTCAACATGACTATGTGTTATTCAAAATTTCTAAGCATTCAGTCAAAAGAGAAACACATTTAATATTGAAATAAGCAAATGTGGAAGCATAACTATAAGCCTAATCTTGCTTAATTAATTGGATACATAATGTTGTATTTATAACAAAACACATAGTAAGGCTTTGAAAAGATTTCCAAAGACACCTGCACATTTTCCTAAATAATCTACATCAACCTGTATTTCTTTATCCTAATAAGTACATTCACTGATGCTGTTTTCCAACTTAGAGCAGAAATACTTCTGTTTTATGCAGGCTCTTAAATCATTAGAAACTCTAAGTTGCTTTTTGTGATATATTACATCTTCTATTGGAATAATCATAATTTTTTTGCTTAATGAGAGTAGCTATGGCATCTATTGTTTTGCTTGGACTTAATTTCAATTACAAAATGACTTAATATTTTGAAACACAACATATTTCTTTATAATATGAAATAACATACAGAAGTCTAATTTCCTAGCTGACTAACCTAAAGTTTTATATTTTTAGAAAAATCAGATAAACTACACTGAAATCAGACAGCTGTAATAGTGTACTTGCCAGCATGGCTTCAAACCTCAGTGTGAATGATGTAACAAACTGAAACACATCCAATAATTTTCTGACAGTGGAATAAAATAAACTTTTTAAATGTCTTCTGCATGCACCCCCCCCCACACACACACACAAGATTGCTAACCAGTAAAATAAACCTGAGCATATAGAACATAGTGAAGTATCATAGCCAGTAC
Source organism: Bramus lutescens (assembly GCA_001685075.1). NCBI lineage: Eukaryota > Metazoa > Chordata > Mammalia > Rodentia > Cricetidae > Bramus > Bramus lutescens. The sequence continues at coordinate 144,765 of LOEQ01001581.1, forward strand.
TTTCAGTGGAAGCTGAGGACATGTATGTAATTTTCCTGAGCCTAAATAGAATGTTGGAGATTGGCAGCAGTGCTGCACATGTTTAATCCCAGCACGCAGAAGTCAGAGGCAGGGCAATCTCTGGGATTTCAAATCAGCTTGCTTTACAAAGTGATTTCCAGTACATCCAAAACTTTTACACAGAGAATCCCTGTCTCAAACAACCAGAAAACTAAACAAACCCCAAAACACACTCCTGAACACACGCACACACACACACACACACACACACTCACACTCTCTCACACACATACATACACACACAGGGAAATAAAGAGTTAGAGAGATACAGACAGAGAGAACATGCACACACTACCACAAAATGATAAATATTAATAAATGGGATTACATTGAGCAATTAGTATAAAAATAATTTGTTGAACAAACACAAGGTACCAAAGCATCAAATAATCAGTTTTAAACTGTCATAAGACCTACTAAGGTTAAAGAGGTAAAAGATCTCTTTGTGGTCATTAATTATAATTGCTAACATCAATTTTCAGTTTTTTTGCAAAGCTACCTGGTGAAGCTAGATAGTTTTTCTGGCAAAAAGCCCATGGACAGATATGTAATTATTTTTTCCTGTATTATGTAGTGAAGTTTTATAAGTCAAAGATGTAGTTAGAACACAGAATGCATGGCCATAGACAGAGGACATCAAACTCAAGATTGTGCATCTATATGTCAATCCCTCACTGAGGCTGTTAAGAATCAACAGGAGACATGAAGAAGAGGATTAAGATCATTTCATCATAACTGGCTAAGGTAACAGGAAGTCTAACTTTTTAGAAGTTTCAGGAGCAGAAAGAGTTCTGTAAGAACTGTTGAAACAGATGAAGACACTAACTGGGGGCCACATGACAGGATCAAAGAGCAGAGCTAAGACGTAGCTAAAGTTGGAAAGCACACCTGCACAGCCCTACTTTTGCTGTACCCTCCTCATGCAGCCATCTGAGAGCAGAGACAGAGAAACAGATGGAGAAGTGGATGAAGGTATGCTGTGTATAAGGAAGCTGCAGCGGAACACCCGAGGAACGGAGAACGTGGCTACGTCACACACGCAGCGCCTGCAGACCTGTGCCATGGCTCAGAACAAATCTGAAATGCCATGCTTTAAAGACAGAGGAGGGAACAGTAGATCTGTTTGAGGAATAGCGTTTTGTTTTCCTTTTCTTTAATAATAACTTGAAGATAAACCATCCAACTAAAGATAACAGCAGGAGATTTTTTTCATATAGGGAGCTTGCTAGAAACCATACATTAGAGATCTCTGGTTCAATTGAGAGACCTTTATACAAACTAAAGGTTAATGAGTGATTAAGGAATATTATTGATATCATATTAAGGTCTACATACACACACACATTCACATGCACACACATACACAGACTCACACTTACACCACACACATACACATAAGAAAATGTTGAACCTTTATGACTTTTTGTGCTTTCTCACAGAGAATAGTGTACAAGATTGATTAAGTTTTAAAATTTCTGTCTAGGTTTGAAGTTGGAGAACATAGATTTAAGGGCAAATTTATCCAATTCCACAGCCCTTGATATCTCAGCTTTGTCTTGTAACATTTGTTTCACACATAGCTCAAATAATAAAGTTACAATGACAGATTGGAATATGGGCAATGTGGTGGACTCATAAATCTAATCCAGGGTTAGCTTTCCAGACCACATCATTTCTTATTCCCTTTATGTTGTTTTGACAACTGATGTTGTCTATTCCTCATTCTGCTATTTGTTTTATCATTTCATATACATTACAAACGTAACGTTTTTTGATTTCAACATCCAAATGAATTATCTACTTTGCAATTTATTTGTTGATACTGTGAAAATCAATGAACTCCCAAAATTGATTCTTATTTACCTTCACCAAAGAAAATTTCCCATTTAAAATTATATTTTCTCGTAATGAGCACAAAATGTGTAGCTCTTTCTTTGTGAATCTGTGTCATCAGATACTAGATTGCTTGTACTTTTCTGTGCCTAACCTTTTAGTATTTCAGTGCCATCCATACATTTGGGTATACTCTTACTTGGCTTTCTTTCCAAATTCTCATTGTTCTAGCTTAGTACGAACTACCGCAAGCTCTTCAAACTTGATCTTCATTTTATTCTCCATTGTCAATAGGCATTTTCCCCAAACCAGCAAACTTTTAAGATTTATAGTACTATTTGGCACATACCATTTTTCCCTCTGCACTTGAAACCAATTTTTAAATATCTATTTTTCTTCAGTGTAGCATATGATTTTCTTGCTTTGGTGACTGATGAATATCAATTATCATTCCTTTCTTTTCAATCTTTGGCTTAAGCTCTTTGCTATGGAACTCTAGTGATCTTGCCAGCATTAAACTTTGCTTAATTTTCTTAAAAAATAAACATAGTTATCATTTATACTCATTTAAAATGTGCAGTCAGTATTTAAAAAGTACAGTTTCTATTAGCAGAATCACCATCTTTTAATTTTCAGTAAGGATTCTTAACGTTTTTGACATAGAACTGTTTTTAGCTAACATCTTCTTATTAATGTACTTCCCAGGTTTTCTTTCCTTGACTTCTCCGATACACACTCCTCGGGGTCTGATTATTAGTTCTCTCTCGTCACACTCTGCATTAGAGCAGTGACTGTCAAATAATGATAACCAGCATATACTGGAAAGAATCTTTCAACAAGTCTCTTCTATAAACTGATGAACAGATTACTTCAGGGATTGAATTCATGAGGTAGCCCCCAGTCATGGGCATCTTGAAATTTTTAACTTTGCTGCAGACAACCACCTCACATGAGGTCATTAAATATGTAATCCCTCCAGCAGAGCCTTGACCAAAGAAATGGCGGACTCAATAGTGATAGGCCTGTGTCTTCTCATAAGCTTTGTTTTATGAGTTTCTTAATGTGGCCATAACATAAATAATTATGATGCAGGGAAAGAGAGAAAAACATTTTTAAAGTGCAATACAAATGCAAAGCCAAAAAGCTAATTTAAATTGCATTTGTTAGAAAATAAAAAATCTACTACATTAGCTTGAGTAGGTTTGGGTAGTCATATTTTCTTTATAGATTGGTTTTCTCACCACTAAAATATTTCATTCTGTTTAGCTAAAACTTTCTCTCATAAGTATCTCTATGAAGAGGCACACACACACTCACTCATACACACATGCACACACATGTGAATTTGATTTTGAAACACACTGAAATACATATTATTTCATATTTATGTTTATACTTAGTGGATTAACTTATTGTTTTTGAATTAAAGAAATACTGGTTTTATGACTTCAGCAATGGTTAATTAGACAAAGTGCTACACAACTTGAAAACAATGTACACTAATGTTTAAATATCTATTTATTTTCATACAGTGAGGACAGATTTTAAGCATCAACTGACTTCTTATAGGGGTATCAAAATATGTTTCCTAATAATATATATATACATCAATAGTTTCCTTTCCTCAATTAAGGCATTTAGGTGTTATATTTAATATATATGTATATAAACATATATATATATATATATATACAAGCAAAGAAAATGAAATCAATGGGCTATATTTACATATACTTGTATGTATATATTTACATGCATTTATGTAACAATAATAATAAAAGAAACAGAAACTAACAACTTATGAGATACGGATCATGGGAGGAGTCTGGTAGAGAGGAGCTTGAGATTGATGGTTAAAGGAGGAGCAAAAGTCATACAGTTCTACTAAAACATTTTAAAAGATGTGTGTGTGTGTGTGTGTGTGTGTGTCTGTGTCTGTGTGTGTGTCTGTGTGTGTAATTTAAATAAAGAGAAAGTCCAAGGTTCGCTGCCCTGTCTCTTTGGACTGGAGAGGGACGGGGAGGGGGATTGGGGGAGGGGGAGGAAAATGGGAGGAGGGGAGGAGGTGGAAANGTGGAAATTTTTAATAAAAAAATTAAAAATAAAATAAAAATAAAATGACAAAAAACAAGAAACAATAAACAACAACAACAAAAAAAAAACAACAAAAGAAAGCATAATTGTTGAGTCCCTAGAGGACAGGCCTTCACACCCCCATTAAATCTTTCTGCACTCTTGCGGTTGGTTGAAAACAGGAACAAAAACAGGAACAATCTGTTGTTTTCAGCAATGTTTCTAAGGATGTTTACCCCTAAGCCATTGAGTTACAGTGATAAGCTTCCTGCTTTTGCTGGTTTGGCCTCCCCTGCTGAGGGCTATATATACTGTGTGAGAAAGTAGAATAAAGGCTTGCCTGCAGAATAAATAAATAAACAAACAAATAAATAAACAAACAAACAAATAAATAAATAAATAGAAAGCATTCATTACTCGGGGGGAAATAGAAAAGGAAATTCTGAAAAATACTTTCAACATGTAATGGCCACAGTTCTGATGGGTTCCACACTCATCAACACACCCTCAGTAATTGGTTTTGCTCAATATCTGACAATTAAATTTAGTTTTTATTTTTTTAAACAAACAAAATTATCCACATAGTATCTAGGTAGATATCACTAGCTTTGTTCACTAATTCCTTCAAAGTGAGACAAATGATTTTTCCAAATGTGATATAAGCTTTTAAATTCTTCATTAAATATCCAATTAACTAAAAGACGTAATATTTAAGAAATGATTTTAAAACTTCTATATTATACATAATGTTTGTTTAAAATGCTTTATCCTGATACATATATATTATGTACAACTCCAACCTACAGAATGTAAATGCCAAATCCTGATTATACACACAAGAGTTATTTTATTTATTTACAAGTAGCCCAATATATCTTCCTGGGCATGTATTTTGTGCATATTCTTTCTTAAATGTACATAATATCCATTAGCTATAAAAGTTGAAAACAATGTACACTAATGTTTAAAAATCTATTGACTTTCACGTAGTGAGGGCAGAATTTTTAGGCATTAACTGACTACTTATTTGTAGGGGTATCAAAATATATTTCCTTATAATATATTTACATCAACATTTTCATTTTCCCTATTGAGATAATTAGATGATAAAAAGTAATGCTTAAGCAATAGGACTCTTACTGGGTTTTGTTTTTAAATGCTGAAATTATTTCTAGGAAAAGTAATTTTTATAAAATAGGATATCATAAGTATATATGTATTAATGTGTCTGTATGTTTGTCTGTCTGCCTCTTTGATTCTCTTTTTATCCATATCCAAAGAAAATAATTTGAAGTTCAATAACACATTAGAAGAAGATTCTTACAACCATTCTTCTCTTTTAAAACTATTACTTATTAATATAAAATAATAACAACCAGGTGGTGGTGGTGCATGCCTTTAATCCCAGCACTCGGGAGGCAGAGGCAG
>LOEQ01001581.1:152254-187289 GCA_001685075.1 Bramus lutescens
CCCCGACTGAGCTCTAAGTGCGAGAATCCAGTAGTTTGCAAGCTTCGGGCATGGGGCTGGAGGTTGAGGAAACAGACAGACTGATACACGAACCTCCAAACGCTGGTACGAAAGCCCTTTTTTTAATAGCACCATGGATGCTTAAATACACAGTTGTCAATGGCCAACAGGAGAAAATCCCATCCACTGATCCTCTAGACAAGGCACAGCTTTTAGTCACTCCAATTAGAAGGCTCTAGACAGGGAAGAGCAGCTGAAGGCCAGGACTCAATTGGTCCCATCACATAAGTTCATCTTGTTTTTAAATATTTTATTATTTTTACAAATTTAATACAATATCTTTGATAATAATCAGTTCTTCATCCCAAACTAATTTTTAAAAGTAATTGTATTTAAGACAAAGCAACTCATGGAGTTATTAATAATGAGAGAATTATACCTGTTTTTGATCAAGTAGTTATGAATAGTTTATAATCATTCTTGACTACAGAGATGATGAGGCATCTTTCTCACAATGTTCTGCATTTTGGAATTCATACCTGGAAACATATTCCATTTCCGTAACATGTGAACATTTCAGTCCGTCATGGACCACATAGACAGTGGTGCCCCCGCTATTCTCACAAGCAAAATTTTCTGAACAGTGTGCTGTTTTGGTGCTCTCTCTTCTCTTCATTATAGAATCAAGGACCAGAACATCTGTAGACACAGGAGTTTTAGAGGACACTTTGAAACAAATGTGTCTGAATTTGAAATGAGGGAGGGAGGTTGTAGTTTTGATTCCAGGATCAGCTTCTCAGCTGTCCAAGCAGCACACGACAAGTTACCATTTAATGTGCCTTAAGCCCATTATACACAATCAATATGAGCAGCACCAGTTAGCAGTGAGCTTATTATAGACCTTCAGAGTGAACCAATATGAACGTGGCTAGTGCAGGTGGGGAATTAACATTTCTCTGTCTCACTGAATTATCATCATTCAGACTACTCAGAGTAGATGCTTTAACAATGCCCTATGTGCAGAACCCAGCTAAGCTTACCTCTGACACCTTGATAACCTGTCAATTTCCTCTTCCTTTTCTGCAGATAATTTCTTCTCCCGTTTGTCTATTGAAAGGAATACTACTACAGGAAACATACTGTTCACAAACAAATCCATTTAGAATCCACATGTCCCATCAAATAATTTGTTTTCTCTTACATTGCCATTTGCTTTTTATCTGTTCTAAGCAACCTTTTGTCAGATGCCAGCATCTTATCTTTCTTTTATCACTGTCTGTCATAAGGAAAAACCCCTGAATGGGTGCAGGAGTACAAAGTCATTACTTTAAAAAAAATAGGTGAATGGGAAAATAGAATTACATGCAGATCCAATAAAAAATGATAGTGTTACATTAACGCTATTTAAACTTCACAGATATTCCTGATTTAATTGAGATAGTACTTCTGAATACAAGGAATATGTCTAGGACAAAAGCTCCATTAATAGCTTCTCATGAAGATATGCATGGTATCTTACAAGTAGATAAACAATGGCACCATGATATTTTCATGATGTGTGACTTTCATGTGGAATGAAGAGTAGAATAAATAATCACAACCCAATGTAGTAAAGATTGCACTATGGCTCTTTAATCAGAAAGAGTGAACATCTGAAATCAGAGATTTGGGGAGGAAAAGAAACTCAAAATCCTGAAGCCCAGAGCCCAAACACTTTATTCTGCTAGGATAAAGGAATATCACAGAAATTTCAATAAAATATTATTGTGTTTCTGGTATACTTTAAGTTTACATTTTCGATTCCTTAATTTTTTGCTCTTGCCTCCTACAGCTGCTTCAACTGTCTCCCTTTTCTCCTTCCTTCTCTCTTGCCCTATCTTATTTAAAACATTTTAACTAGGATGTTTGCCTTAGTAGCCAAAATGCATATTTCTAACTTTTAGATCTATAATAAAGTTAGGATAGAAACTAGAGAAACCACTTTAAAGTGGTCAAGGTGTTTGACATTTGAAGATGCAGTAACTGTGTCACTTAATTAATTGTACTCTTCCAAAGCCCTTATCCAGAGGTTTTATTTCCTAGTAACACAGAATAGGACATTTTTTGAAATTAAGATTTTATGGTTGCAGCTACTTGAGATAAGGTCATTAGGACAACTCACTTCTTCAGTAGCTGGTATCTCTATAATAGAGAAAATTTGATAGGAGAGCAGGCACACAGGAAAAATGCTGCAGTAAGACGAAAGTAGATACCCAGTTGCACCTTTACAAATGAAATAATCCAAAGATTTCTACTTAGTTACATGAAGTTAGAAAACAGGCATAGACTATGCATTCTTCAAAACATAGATAAGGAATCAAATTTTATGAGTCCTTGATCTCAGAATTTGTCTCTACAAATGTACAATCTGTAAGCATTTTAGTTTGAGTATTGGTACAAAAGTCCTTGAGAACTAACATACATAACATGCTAGAGATTGTTCAGTAGTTAAGAGTTTTCAGTGTTATTGTCCTGACCAATATTAGGTTCGTAGCATCAAAGACAAACAGCTTGAAGCTGCTGAAATTGTAGCTCTAGGCACTCTGAAGTCCTCTTCTGGCCTCTGAAGGAACTTTAACTCTCATGTCCTCATCCATTTATACAATCTCCCCACACACACTTAAAAATAAAACTGATAAAATAAAAAACAAACTTTAATGCGATAATTTAAAATATATACATACGTATATTCATATAAGTTTATGTGTGTATTAATATTTGCATATTCAATTGTTTATGTAGAGCAGTATAGATGCCCTCACATACTTATCATCTATCTGTCTATCCATCTATCCATGTGAAACAGAAACAACAACTTGGAAAACAGATGTTTTGGTAAGAATTATTTTGAAATCAATGCATAGAGCTTGAATCTACCAAAGTAAGTCATAAAAGTGCATTTTTTCTTCCTTTCACTATGATGAAAATTCCCTACAATCACATACACGGATGATACAATCCAAAGAAGGCTATGTGGTAAGATACGGCAATTGTAGGTAGGAGTAATAAATAAAAATAAAAGCTATACATTTCCTAAAATTTATCCATGTGGATATTTTAACACTGGGTTGTTTTTTAAAAAGTACAGCTTTCTTTAATTATTGTAAATTAAAAATCACTCTTTTAACATTACCTAAAAAGACGTTTGTCTAAGCAAAAGCAATTGCATCTTTGTTTCAATTTTTGATTCTGAAAAAAAAAAAAAACTCAGGTTGACCAAATACATGTGACTTTGGGAGTGCATTCTATAACTAAAAGGCCTAGGAACTAACAAGGTTTCTTACCAACAGCACAGAGGTCAGCAGGCCAAAAAGTACATGGAACATCTCCCCTAAGGGTGGATAATGACCTAGGGATGGAAGAATCTGGAATAATCATTCTAGGAAATTAAGGTGAGGTCTGTCCTTACAAATAGCACAAAGGTCACTGGGTTGTTAACCTCTACTCTCAACTTGCTGGATTGAAAGCAGTTCTTTGATTTTATTTCCTTCGCTGGGGAAATGGTCCTGCATGATTAACATTCTTTGTACTCTTAGTTCTTCTCAGTAGGTACAAAGCCCCTGTGCCCTCTACATGTGACCAAAAACAAACAAACAAACTTGAGACACAAAGGATTTATTTGGCTTACACTTCCATAGTACTGTTTATAATTTAAGGAAGTCAGGACAAGAACTCTTTCTTAGATACATGACCTCCTATCCGGGGGTGACTTGACCCACAAAATGCGGGGTCCTCCTCCGTCCACCACTAATTAAGAAAATGCCCTACAGCCTAGTCTATAGCCCTATTTTATGGAGGCATTTTCTCAATCTAGTCTCCCTTCTCTCCAGTGACAATATTTTCTGCCAAGATGACATAAAGCTAATGCAGCCAGCACAACTGACTATTTGTTACCGTGACACTCAGACTCTCCATTGTCAAGTCACAAATTTTTCTTTCCTACTCATCCCCAAGATCTCACACTAACAGGAACATCATGATAGAAAATATTCCAAATATTAAAAGCCTCAGATTTAAAATCTGAAACTTCAACAAATTCAGTCTTCTTAAGAGATACAATCTCTTTAAAATCCAAAGTCTTTTAAAATTCAAAGTCTCTCATCTGTGTGCCCCTGAGCAATCACAAAAAATTAAATACTCTCTTACTGAAAGAGAGAAGAACCACAGCACAGCCACAGTCTGAACATACAACAAAACTTTAAAAGTGTAAACAACTCGATGTCGAATTATCTGGGATCCGTTCACGTTCTTCTTGGTCCCTCTAAAAGGTGTGGGGTCACTTCTCTGATTCTGCTCTCTGCACACACTCCGTTCATCTTCCTTCTCAGGGGCTTCAATCCACCACTGCTGTTCCTGGTGGTCGTCAGGTGGCACCGGCATCTCCAAAATGCTGGGTTCCCTCATGCAAGTGGGCTGCACATTCAACAACAACCCCTCCTGTGCCTTCTTCTGACCCTGCCGCCCTTCCACGCAGTGCCAAACCTCAGTTGCTCCCTAACCCGGTTTTGCCTTCATAACAGTAACTTCTGGATGATTCTTAATGAAGTTCAGCTGCCAGAGCAAGGTACCGCCTTGGCCATCTTTGCAACACGCTTCTGTTTACAGGCTATGAAAAAAAACTCTTCCATAAAGATTTAAGCTCAGTAACGCATGTCTCTTCTTAATCGTTGCTTATTTCTTAGCATCCTAATTCCTTATATCCATTGTGCCAGTAACATAAAGGTTTTGTTTTAATGGCTCTTGTCTTTTGTCAATCAAACCTGATTCTTTGGCCACAAAAAAAAAAGCACAGATTTTCAACTCACAATAGCAAATGGCTCTGATTAAGTCTTGAATCTTCTCTCCAGAATTTCAGAAGCCCAGCCTCCATGGTCTGCACTGTTCTCAACATTTTTATCTTCCAACCTCTTACAAAACATTTCAGTGAACTCAATGACTTTTCTAGCGCAAAGAGCCAATGTCTTTCCACAACCCTGAACCAAAGCTGGTCAGGTCCGTCACAGCAATACCCCAATAGCCTAGGTCCAACTTGGCTTAGTTAGGATTACGATTGCTGTGAAAAACAGCATTACGCAAAAGCAAGTTTGGGAAGAACAGGTTTAGTTCACTCACAGTGACATGTAACAGTCACATATAACATAAAACAGTGATATAGAACATCAAAAGCAGTGAGGGCAGGAAACCAAGCAGTCAGTGAGACACCTCTACGGCCTCTGCATGAGCTCCTTGCCTCAATGTCCCTACTTTACTGATGAACATTAGAGAAATCAAATGCAAATTGAAACAGATGGTTAAACATTAAGAAGAAATCCAAAGCATACCCATTAATCTACTACTACAGAAAAATGCCTAATTTTGAAAACATTTGTAAAGCTTGTCTCTAAAACTGCTAGAAGAAAAAGAGAATAAAATTCTTTTCATGAACATTTCTCCATATAGGATACATTGCCATATATATGAAATAAAATTTTATTGAAAACTTCTGAAGAAATACCTAGAAATATTGAAATAAAAATTTATTTAGATTTCTTATCTAGAATATGCAAACAATGTAAAGTCAGGTCTATTGTAAAATGAGAGTTGCATTGAATAGCGATGCAGGGTGTTGACTTTACCTGCCTTTTTGAAGTACTTCTCAAGACTGTGAGTTTAAAAAAAAAATCACCAATTCTGTGCCCCCATTCTATCTTTTATGCAGAACACTGTTTTCCTGAAAGGTATTTCAGGTAATGTTCAAGCGAATCTCAAGGTTATGATCTAGATTTCATCTTCCTCATTCATGTCAGTAGTTAGAGCATGAATGAAACTTACCAAGACAAGTTGTTATTTTCACAGTTTTAATCTAGATTTTTATTATTATCTAATGCTTATTATTTTCCTTAATTTTCTTGTTATTTACCCTGACTATATTTTTGTTAGAAACAAAATGATACCTTTAGAGGAGCATTAGAATATTTTATGACTTAAAGTGTTTCCATCATAAAACACGTATATTGGCAAGCATATTCTTAATCTACTAGCCTCTCATTGGTTGCGCTGTTTTTGCTTTAACATTCTGTTAGTTGACCTGAGACAGTTAATGAGGCAGTAAAGGACGATCACAGTGTGATGGATATTTGGGTTCCATCAGGATCACTTTGGAATAATTTGCCTTATTATAAGCAAAAAGCTTAGCTGTGACAGAAATGAGACCAGATCATGTTAGATTTCTCAGCCTACTGAAGTTTAACATTTGATTATTTTTTAAAGAATAGCTATAAAAAGACATACAGTCATGAATAATATACAGGATTTTCACACACTATAGTTAGTTACTGAATAGAAATTGAAAATTAAGGAATATTTATATTTTCTATTATTTCTAAGATAAGCTTGTTTATCTAATAAGAATGCAAAAATATTGCCTCACTTAATAATAACATATTTTGATTATTCATGGTAAAAGAATAATCAAATCTACTATATCTCTAGTTATAGTTTAAAGCATCAAGTGTTTGTTTTATAATAAATTATTATTGGGAATATTATTTTTATCTCATAGATAAAATAAAACAATAATGGGAGAAAATTTAAATAATATCATTCAAGATGTACATATCAAAAAAAAAGCAAAAGTTTGAGTGAAGACTGAAATATAAATGTTACCATATTATTTTCTTGATTCATTAGGTTTGATTCAGCCCATATCTATTTATTTGTTATTATATACATGCCACATACTAGATTATGGTTCTATAGAAAGGGGAAGTTCATAACAATGAAGCCTTTGCTCATGAGATTAATATTTTAGAGTGCGTGTCTAATTCCATGCCTCTGCTTTCTGAATTACCTCCAAGCTGTATGCCAGGTGACAGGTTGGAAGAACACAATTTTTTTCTTCAAAGTAGTGCTTCATAATTATTTGCAAATATTTTTACAACTTCCAAAGTTTATTTTCATTATCATTAGAAATATTAAATTTATATGTTTTCCAGTGAGGAAAAAAATGGCAGCATTTTTTTACATTTTTTACATGTTCTGCCCTTCAGAATTTGGCAGCGGAGCACCGTATTCTCCTAATGACGGTGTGAAATCTCACAAATACCTGAAAGAATTTAGCCACTTGCCCACAGCCTGAGATTAACCACTTTACCTCAGCAGAACATTTTCCTGAAGTGCAGATGATTGCAGGGCCCTGGAGAACATTTTTGTTTGTAATTGCCCAGGGTTCTGAGGAGTTGAAGTGCTCAGAATATGTCTATGGAGGAGAACTAAGCAAGCATTCCAAGTCTACAGGGCTTCTCCTGTCTCATCCCAGCATTTCATGCCAAATGAAAGCTCACAATTTTCTTCCTTCAGCAGTATGTTAAAACCAAACCTGACTGAAAGCAATGACCAAAATTAACTATATCTATGAATGTAAATACAAGACTGTGGCATATCAGTTGGCTAGGGGAAACTGATCCCTGAAATTAGGTATTTGGATAAATAAGGTGTCTCTCTCAATGTGTACCTTGTGTTGTCGAATCACGCAGTTTTATGAACTGTACAATTCCTCCTGGTTTTACAAGAGATTCTTCGCTAGATTTTAGATAGCACAACTTAGCTAGAATGCTTTTTGAATTCACTCTTGGTTTGACAGGTGAGATTCTGTTACCTGACAAATAATTATAATGCAAATATCGCCCTCAAATTATTTCACATTTAAATGTGGATTACCATATTTTCATATATTTCTGCTGCAAATGATCTTTTGAGAATTAGAGAAATAGTGAATTTACTATTTTATTTCATAGGGTCCATAACTGAGTGAAACTAATGATTACTTTTCTGTTCCCATAATTTGTAGAATATCTTCTACTGCTATGAACACTAGCCAATAGGAATAAAACTTCCAGTTTTGTTGTAGCTAGATTTCTCCATATTTGTGCCTTAGGTCTGCAATGTCTTCCACAATAGAGACATTCCATCAAGTTCTTGAAAGCAATCAATAGCAGTAGCAATACCCTATAAAGTTTGAGGGTATGAGACCCATTGACCACAACATCCAAATAACTGACTGATTCATGGTACTGGTACTGGGCACTTTAATTGTTGAGATAAGATATTGAGTTGGGTATCACTTGCCCATTAAAGAGTAATTCTATTTAAACACCTTTTATATGTGTATGTATTTTAGAAAATTTCTTCAGTACTACTCTTCTATAAGACTTTATTTATCATTTAAGACCATTTATAGATATATGCATGGGGGTTGGGCTCCACATCCCTGAATTTTGATTATTTGTGATTTTCTGTCATAGTCTCCGTCTGCTTCAAGCAGATGTTTCCTTGATGAGGGGAGAACTCTATTTATCTGTGATATAAGAACAAATATTTGTAGAATTGGCATTATGGTCTATGCAGCTTTAGTAAATTAGTGGTCTAGGGATTAGCACACCAATTGTTTTTCCTGTGTCAAATGGTCAGCAGAAACATACATTTGAGTAACAATGTATAGACTGAGTAAGTGACATTTAGAAATATGCAAACATGTACATGTACATACATGCATGAACTAGCAATTGCTGAGGGGCAAGGGAACAGAGACTCCCAGGATGGGCAACTAGTAGGGTTTTGAGGGAAGAGAAAATGTTTTAAATATTGCCAATAGCCGTATCAGAGGAGCAGTTTGTGGCACGTAAATTCAAGAATCTGGTCCATGAGGAGAAAAGACACTGATGGGGGAATCTTAGAAAGGCAAAGCCCAGAGGGCTTCAGCTCCAGAATGTCCCTTGCTTGCTACTGCTGTGCCATTACATGTTTGTCAGCGCCATTTTTTTTCTCTGATATTTGGAATGGTGTGAAAGGGTGTAGGGGTATCCCCATTGTCTTTAATGTAGCATAAATATCTCTTAGAAGTATCCTGTGCTATTGAGTATTTCACCTGTGCATTATTATGAAGATGATTTCCTCTTAAGCTGTACTATTTAATTGAAGCAATATTTTATACAATAATAGTGTTAGTTTAAAGAGAATTTTAGTGATTAGGCATTTTAAACATATATAGTAAGCAATTATGATAGAGGTTACTTTAGTGAGAAAATTAATATAGTTAATGACAATATAGTGTTGCCCCTGCCCCTGCTAAAGTGTGGACTGAAGAGGCGAGAAAGTAAGAACAAGGAAACGTCACAAGCTAGGACTTATGAATTTATCTGGAAAAGTCATATATACTGTGGCTTAGGTTGATTATTAGGGTAAATAATTGGGTCCAAGAAGCTAAACTAACTCAAGGGTTTTTTGTTGTTGTTGTTGTTTTTTAATGTTGGAAGATGTGTTCTTGAGTTTTGGTGTGCATCATAGCTGAAACAAATAATTAAATATGACTTAAGGTTAGGTTAATATGATTTTGTTAATGACTTTGAGGTATAAAATCTGAGAACAATTTAAAGTTTGTGATTCTTTTAAGATTTTTGAAAAGATTACCATTTGAGATAAATAATAAATAAAATGCAGTCTGCCAGTAAAATAACTGGATGAGAATAATGCTTTGCTTGTTTACACTCTGTTAATCTAAGTTTGCTTAGACATGAATGCATGCAGGTTCTTGGGTATAATTTGTTTTTCGCCTGTGATACATAAAATATTTAATCATGTATGGCATGTGGAAAATATGTTTTTAATTATATTTATTGTAATCATTCACTTAAAAAATAGAATGTAACCACATTGTAATTTTTATACTACTTGGAAAATTTTGCTGGGGTATATAAAGTTTAAATGGAAAGTTAATAGTTAATAATACACAGAAGGGATACATCTGGTTAGAGGTAAGAAAAGAAATACAGAGAGAAGATAGATGATAAGGAGACTTTAAAGGTCACACACACACACACACACACACACCTCGCATATGCATGTGTGTGTGTGTGCGTGTGTTGTGCCTCCATTTTTTGCCAGCCCCAGAGAGTTACTTTTTGCCCTGCTTACAGGCCCCAGAGAATTAAGTTTTACTTCTACAATTAGAAAAGTTTAAACTGGCCAGGCAGTGGTAGTGCACGCCTTTAATCCCAGCACTCAGGAGGAAGGGCCAACCTTGTCTACAAGAGCTAGTTCCAGGACAGACTCCAAAGCTACAGAGAAACCCTGTCTCAAAAAACCAAACAAAAAAAAGAGCAAAGTTTAAACTGAGCGATTAGGTCACTGACTTCCCTGGCTCCCCCTCAATTCCTGAACTGCTGAAGTCTGGTTCTCATGGCAGCATATTACATTAGATTATACTATGTTATTATTCCCTGATATGAAGGTTTCTGTTATCTTAAGACATTAGACTTTCTGAATAAAGACAGTGTGAGTCTTTGACTGATGAGTGTCAGGAAATGAGGACTGCAAACATGAGAGCAGGAGGATCAGATGAGCCTCGGTTGGTTGCAGTACATATTTTCGTCTATATAGCTGGTCATCATGATGCTGTTACAGTTGCACAATATAAGAATGAAATCTTAGTTTGTGGTTATAGAACTAGCTTACCACTTGTGGTGGTTTGGACATAACTGGCCCTCATATTCCCATAGGGAGATTATTATTAGAAAGGGTGGCTTTATTGGAGTGGGTGAAGCCTTGCTGGAGGAAATGTGTCATTGTGGAGGCAGACTTTGAGGCTTCCTATATTTAGCATGCCTCCCTGTGTTGTAGTTGGCTTCCTGTTTGCCTGCAAGATGTAGAACACTCAGCTTCAGCTACAGTATCATGGCTGCCTGCATGCTGCCATGCTCCTTGCCATAAGTAAGACCTCTCAATTAAATGTTTGCCTTACTAGAATTGCTGTGGTCATGTCTTTTCATAGCAAAGGAACACCCTAACCAAGACAATGTTCATGTCACTTGCTAGTCCGAGGATGCATTTACACCATGACCAAAAGTAACTTGGAAAGAAAGGTATTATTTCATCTTACAGCATACACATTGCCCGTTATGAAGATAGGTAAGGAAAGGAACGCCAGGAAGAAACCTAGAGGCATGAAACTGAAGCAAAGGGTATAACAACAGACTGATTATTGGCTTGCTTTGTGGCTTGCTTAGCTTTAATTTTAGTAAAACCAAGGACCACTTTATCAAGGTTGGCAATGGACTAGGACGTCCCACATCAATAACTAATCAAGATAAAGCTCCCCAAAATTTTTGATAGTAAAATTTGATGGAGGAAACTTCAATCTCTTTCATGTTGGAAAATAAACAGGCACATTATGTTTCCAGAGTCCAGGTTTGATTTCCAGAACCCATGTGTCACATCACATCTGAAACTCCATTTCCTGAAAAACTGACATTGTTTTGTGAGCTCATCATTCAACAGGCACCCATATGGGCATATGCATACAGGCAGGCAGATGCTCAGACATATAAAATTTTAAGAAGAAAAAAGTGAAACCAATCTGCTAGGGAATAGTTTGTGGCATTTGCAAAATCCTGTGCTGAAGCCCTATATTCTAATTTTATTAGTTGATGATGCCTTTAGGAGCATCCAGGGTAAATAATATGATAATACAGTATAAACCATGATGGCAACTACTTAAACACAGAGTAAGAAATAAAGATGTTCTGTCTTCAATTTGAGGACATTGAGGAAGGAATCGGGCACAATCCAGAAATGACTGTCATCTGAATGCAGTCATTATGGCACCGGTATCTCAAATTTGATTCCGCAGAATGTCGGAAAATATGTTGCTGTGTTTTAGTCACTCATCTCTCGTGTTTTGTTATTCCAATCCAAGATAAGTAAATTATAGCCTGTCCATTTTAGTTCTATAGTCTTCCTAATCAGCTAATAGTTATAGCCAACTGTTGCGCTGGCCAAATCTTTCAAATGGCCAGACTAGTTAGAATGTCATTCTGTCAGCTTGTCATGTTGGTTGAATATAAAGAACAAGAACCACTAAACAAAATGAGTATTACATGGAGCTGAAGTTGTAAGTACTCATACAAGTATAGGGGAGAAATAGCTGTGTGTTATGTAACTTGCAGACAAGAAGATGATTGAGCACAGTGTTCAACTGAATGTGGAAGAGATAGTCAGCTTTGATGGTTTTGTTCCCATTAGCTATGATTTGTGCTCTTGTAAGGCTAAGAGAGTAGAACCTCAAGATAATTTAGAAATCAGAGATCAGAATTATTTGCTTAATTCAATTTTCATTTAATTTGTTTTCATCATCGGAGAAACCAGTCCTCTGTTGAAAATTTAAGTAAAGGTGGTATATAAAGTTTATTTTATATGATTATACCTATAAAGAGTAGTTGAATTATTATTTGTACCTAAATGGTAGAATATTAGAGAGAAACTTAAAAACTATAGCCAAATAATTATTAAAATGTGAATGGACAGTAAACTGTCAGCAACTATCTAAGAATTTCTGTTCATATCAACCTTCTTCCAAAGATTGCCAGAGGGGAAACTGTCTGAACCAAAGGTGAGTGAATCTGCTTCATATCCCTGTACTGCACTTACTCTTTGTAGATGTAAATGGCCCCGAGGTACTTCTGTTTGTGAAACTACTTTAGGAACCAATTGAGTTAGAATTTGCACTCAAAGGTTAAGCAATTTTATAAATATGAAAATTATATTTTCTTCAGTAAATAGCTGAGTTTGTTATGATTCCTAAATGTGTAAGAGGTTTCCATGTTTGAGGTTTGCATCAATAATGATTGAATTTTTTTTGCTATTGTTAGATAAGAAGCAGCTTCTTTTTAAAACTAAGAGAAACTTATTTTAAAGAAATGCACAGTTTTTATTATGTAGTAACATATTTGTAATGGATTTTAGAATCAACATTTATGAGTTCATAAAATGATTGCAATGATTTGTCAGAAAAGCCAACAATGCAGGACTCTTAGAATCTAGAAATGTTGAGGCATGCTTGATTTAAAATTAAAGTTTTATTCTTATCTTCAGTCTTTTCAGGGAATATGAATTAATAAAGTTACTTTGTATCTTGAAATAAAATTCCATGATATTTAAAATATTCTCCATAGATATATAAAGTAAAATTAAATAATAGAAATCCAAGGGTTTAAACACCACCATATTCTGACTTAAGCATGATGTTGTTTTATATTCTTTTAAAAAGTAAAGACTTCTAAAAGGTGACACATATGGTTTAAAAATATTTAAAGTTTTCCATTTTATCAATAAAACTATTGAGACAAAATTATTGTATGTATTAAAACTACTAAAAAGAAATCACAATTGGTTTTATATTAAAATATGTGAAATTTTAAGAGTTTTGTATATTTGTCAGACAGGTGACAATCTAAGGTGATTGACATGTTTAGTCTTCTTTACTTGGTATGTGCAGTGAAGAAACAGAAAATGCCAAAGAGGTGAATGGAAAGATCCACAGAGCAGAGCATTTACAAGGAAGAGTAGCCCATGTGTAGTGAAGAAACTTTCTTTGCATAAGATGAAAAGGAATATTTGCCCTGAAAGATTTCAGAACTTCTAGTGATCTAATGTTTTAATATCACCTATATCACCTTTTTCAAATATGAAGGCTAATCGGCATTATCCTATGTATACTCCATAATCATACATTAGATATATAGATATTGAATAATATCATGTTGATATGTCTCCATAAAGGATTGAGTTGGTGATATTTTGGAAACAGGTAAATGAATTTTATATGTGGAAGTCTCATTAGCCACTGAGTGAAGATAGCACTTACTATATTCTACTATAATATCTTACTGTAATATACAAAATATATTATATATAGAATATATACTATAGTATAATATCTTACTAAATTCTTCAGTTATAAACCAGTCCTGCTTTAATTCCCTATATCTTGTGATTCAGTTTGGCCAAAAGCATGTGGACAGGTATTTGGAGTCAAGGGAGAAAAACATATTAAGATCTGTGGGTTTAATTCTTGTTTTATTGATCTTGTTTGTCTAATCCTAAGTGGTATGGGCTGAGGCTAAATTTGAAAAAGTGCAGACCTAGAGCCCACAGTCAGAAGAGGATCACCATTCAGATTCACTAAAGTCCTATGCACACGAGAAAGACATGCTTCTATCTGGTGTGAGAGTTCCCCTATATGCTATGAATACTTTTTATTACCATTAGTTAATAAAGAATTTGCTTTGGCCTATGGCAGAGCAAAATAGAACAAAGCAGGAAGTCCAAGCAGAGATAGAGGAAGAAAGAAGGCAGGGCCAGAAAGACATCATGTAGCTTCCAAAAGAAAAGACACCAGAACCTTACTGGTAAGGCACAGCCTGTGGCAATACACACATTAATACAGATGGGTTAATTTAAGATATAAGAGCTAGATATGTTATAATATATGAGTTAATTTAAGATTTTGAGCTGTTGGTCAAACAGTGTTGTTATTAATATAGTTTCGGTGTGACTATTTGCATTTGGGTTCTGGAAAATGAATGTGCACTCTCCATTTACATCTGTCCAGTTGTCAATTTCAGGATGGATTTTGTACTATATTATTGAACCAACAGATGGTCAAAGTAGGTATAAAGCATGGATTTTAAAAAGGAGGCATGGCTACTTTGCAGAGAAAGATCACATGGTTGCATACGTGTTCAGGTAAATGAACTAATCATGGTAATAAAATCATTTCCCCAAATTCACAACATGTATATTGCATACCCCTTCTAGTATTTCAGAAATTGGCTCTTAAGTCACACAAAGAAAGAGTTCATTTGAGATTATTAACCTACCTGTCCCCATTAATGTATTTAAGTGGTTGTCTATTAATAATACATGGTAAAATTTTAATTATTTAGGTATACACAGTTTATAAATAATATCAAAGAAATGAACATATATTAATTATATCTGACATTACAGTTTTGAATAATGTTTTAGTTTAAAAAACTTTACCTATAATATAAAATGTTAAGTTAAATTTTTATTTGAATTTTTATGTAATATAATTATGAATGCAATATCCATCTTAATATCCATGATTTGTCTTAAAATGTTATATACGTCTTTCTACATTCAAGTCTTTCTACAAAATTATAAGATATTTATTTTACTTTTTAGTAAAGCATTTTAATTATGAATTAGTATGTCTCTTCTCAATTTTGCATTCTCCATTTTAAGGAAATTTTCTTTTAAGATGTGCTATTTAACATTAGCTTATGATTTCCTAAATATTCTACAAGAATAATTAATTTCACATTTTAGTGTATATCTTTCATAAATTATAAATCATTTTGTCTTATACTCTGAAATTTTACAGTGATTTTCACAATATGGAAAGTATTTAACATTAATTTAAGAACAATATTCATTATAACTGCACAACTTCCTTGAATAAGAACAATAATATTAAATATATAAAAATAAGCACCAAATTTCTGTTAGGAAGTAGAAGAATCATTTAGCAGTATATTATTTTTTGATATATTGTAAGTATAAAAATTCATTTATTACATTATTGTTGTTGAAAAATATAGGTCCATTGGTGTGAATTTTTATTTAACTTATTCCTAAAGGCCTAGCTCACATCTGAGGGCACAGCCCTAACTCAGTTTCTTCCTCATAAGGAGACAGGTTGTCTTCTTCCAATTACAGGTCAGTTAAGAGAAGTTGCATATTCATACTATCAAATGTTATAACTTTATAATTAAGTTTTACATGTGATTACTCATCATTCTTCAGTATTCCCAAATTTTCAAGCATTTACCATTGCACATAATTTTCCTAAAAATATTGTCATTTTGTACTGTTTATGAAATTCTATAAAATCATTGGGAGTTGACCCTCACACCATTCCAGTAGCTTTAGAAAGGTTGTTTAGATCCATAAACACAGGAATTATTTAGTGTATCCGATTTGAAAGAAAACCATTACGTAGCTTTATCCTTTATTACAGAGGAAATATATGCAGCTTTATATTTCTCCATTATACTTTAATAAATTTACTGGTCACAAGACATGCTTTCTGACCTTTCTATGTAATATTTCTTCCTTGAAGATGATAATTTCTATCAAATAAAATGAAAATAATCAGGATAAGTAATTGTTCATTTTAGGTGCCTATTCATTTTTCGTCATTACAAGTACGGGATTATATGAAGATTAGTTTCTGATTTTAATTTAAATGGATTTCCCCAGTAAATTGGATTTTACTCTGCCTCATAATAATATATTTCATAGCAAACTGAATTGCCTGCCTTTACAAATTGATATGGATCAGGAGAGAAACTTCATTTCATGCAAACTTTTCAATATCTCAACATGAATGTAAATTCTACTCTTGTTATCATCTGCAATTCGCCTGCAATAAAAATCAGTTTATCTAAGTAAACAGAATGCCTTGCATCACGGCATGTCCTCTGTGCCTCTTTACACTATAAGAAGTTAATGTATTCAGTCTAGTCTATATCATCAGGGGTTTTAAATGCAATCACACACATTGATATTTGAGCCTGGAATCTTATTCACATTTCCATACCTGTAGTAAATATAATCTATTAGTGAAATATTTACAGGATTTTATCTATTATCACACAGGCAATAAGAAAATAAAACACTGTTCTCTTAGACATTATATTTTAAAACCCTGAAGAATTTCATTTTTATCATTAAATATATGTAATATTTTTAGACATTTTACATTTTTGTGTAATTTTGTTGTTGGTTTATAAAATAACATAATCTTGATTTACATGGAAATTTGTTATTAAAATAAATATTTCTATGTTGAAATTGAAATAAATGTGAAATTCTTAAGTCTTAGAAGCATATAACATCACTATTTATGAATTATAATAATACATGAATACTTACTGTGCTCCATTTGCAATTAGTTAACATTTAAGTATTCCCCAAATTTGTTATTATGAAAAATAATAAGACTTCTGCCATCATTCTATGCGAGAGGTGTAAGTTAATTGAGAGTGCTTAATTAGCTCAAGTCTTAACACTAATCCCAAGGGGTGGGGTGAAACTTTTCCATTAAATCTAGCCTGTGCTCTCATCTCTGTCCTTCCTCCATCTTGACTATCTCATTCCCTCAACTTCTCCTGCCCCTTCCCTTTCTCCTCTCCTATTTCTCTTCTACCTTCCCTTCTGCCACCACCCCCATACTCCCAATTTTTTTCAGGTGATTTTTGTTTTCAATTTCCAGGAGGATCTATATATGCTTCTCTTAGGGTAAGCTATTACTTAGCTTCTCTACGATCATGAGCTACAGGATCAATGTCCTTTTATTTATAGATAGTATCCACTTATGAGTGAGTACATACCATATTCATATTTTGGGTCTGGGTTACCTCACTCAGGATAGTGTTTTCTAATTCCATCCATTTTCATGCAAAATTCAAGTTGTCATTGTTTTTTACTGCTGAGTATGTACTCTAAAGTGTAAATTGCCACATTTTCTTTATCCGTTCTTCTGTTGAGCGGCATCTAGGTTGTTTTCAGGTTCTTGCCATTACAAATAATGCTGCTATGAACATAGTTGAACAAATGCTTTTCTAGTATGATTCAGTATCTTTTGGCTATATGCCCAAGAGTAATATTGCTGGATCCTGAGGTGGGTAGATTTCCAATTTTCTGAGAACCATACTGATTTCAAAAGTGGTTGTACAAGTTTGCATCCCCACTAGCAATGAATGAGTGTTTCCCTTACTACATATCCTCTTCATTATAAGCTATCATTGGTGTTTCTGATCTTAATTGTGTAAGGTTACCACTAAGAGTTTATTTGATTTTCATTTTCCTGATGGCTAAGGATGTTGAACATTACCTTAAATATCTTTTGGCCATTTGAGATTCTTCTATTGAGAATTCTCTATTTATTTTAGTACTCCATTTTTAATTGGGCTATTATAATGTCTGATTTCTTGAGTTCTTTATATATTTTGGAGGTAAGTCCTTTGTCTGATGTGGGATGGTGAAGATATCTTGATTGAGGGAGCCATTATAGGGTTAGCAGAAACCTGGCTCTAGAGAAATTCCCAGACACTAAGCAATAAAGAAGAGGGGCCTGATCTTGACTTGTCCCGTAGTCAGACTGATGAATACCTTAAAAATCACCATGGAACCTTCATCCAGCAACTGATGGAAACAGAGGCAGAGACCCATATCAGAGCACTGAACTGAGCTCCCAAAGTCCAGTTGTAGAGTGGAGGGAATGAGAATATGAGCAAAGAGGTCAAGACCATGCTGGTTTCACCCCCTGAAACAGTTTACCTGAGCTTATAGGAGCTCACCAACTCCAGACAGACTGGGAAGGAACAAGCATTCTGTTCCTTCGTGGAAGGACCAAATTAGTCCCTCTGAATGTGGTTGACAGTTAAACTGCTGGGGCAGACTGAGGGGCTACTGGCAGTGGCACTAGGATTTATCCCTACTGCATGTACTAGCTTTTGGGATCCTATTCTCTTTGGATGTGTACCTTGCTCAGCATAGGTATAGTAAGGAGAGCCTTGGACCTTCCACAAAACAATGTGCCTTACCCTCTCTGAGGAATGTATGGGGATGGGGTGGAAGGGTGTGTGGAGAGAATGGAAGGAGTGTGGAAGTGGGGACTTGGATTGGTATTTTTTTAATCTAATAAATTAAAAATAAACAAGTAAAATAACAAATCAAGCCTGTAAAGCAATAGTTTCTAAGAGAGATGGTTAAATGTGAAAAGTGACCTGATTTTCATCTATGAATCAGGCTAATGTATTTTTCAGAGAAATTTCATTAATTGTAATACAACAAAAAGAATGTAATGAGCATACATGTTCCCTCTTCTTGCCTTCAATATAATTTGTGAAGCTGTGACAGTTGAAGATTTTGCAGTCATCCTTTAGGAACCTAATGACAAATGCTAACATAATTAATTTGAAGAATTTTGACAACATATTAACCAATTTCATTGGATAAAGTATGCTAAATATATTTATAATAAATATGTATATGTAATCTATTAATAAAATACATACCCATGAGTTTATCTAACAATTTATTGGATAATTTTTCTTTTCTTAAAGGTTTTGATCCAGGACTGAGTGCTCATCATATTAACTAATGTATCTTCTTTCATTATTTCCAAATCTGTATAGTACGTGAGCAAAGTAATTACTACGATTCTGAGTGATTACAAAAACAGTGATTCAAATTTTTACATATTTATTAAATAAATTTCTGTGTTCCCTTGAACAGTGTTCTTGCTACTCTAATTTTCACAGACATTTTTATAATACATTTTCAAGAAAGCAGACAGCTTAACTTACATGCTTTTCAAGGAGAAAAGGCAGGCGTCTGCAGATATATAAAAGATGAGACTAAGTGGAAGTTTTAATTTTACCATTGTTTACAGAGCATATAGAGCGTCCACTCTGCCAAGAGTGTTCAAATGAATCATGTCATATAAATCTGTGTGAAAATCAGGGGAAAGTGTTAAATCCAAATACTTAGGTTTATAATTGTAAAATAAAATTAATACAAAGACTTAAAATTTTAGGTTTTTTTAATGTCTTCTACTTTTTTCTTACATCATACTTACTGGATGTTGTCCCTCACTGTAGGCATGACTTCTATGGTTATTTCTTTTTAATAAAAATGTTTCTTTTGTTTTCTATGATTCGTGTAACACTTATTTTATATCCAGGATTGTTTCTCTGAACAAATGATGATCTGGTTGTACACATTATTCTTCTCACCAAAGATATCAGTGGGTGTTATTTAAAGTATGACAAATGGTATTCACACCCATGAATTTCAATTTCTGAATCCACTTATGTCTACGCTAGAGTTCTTCAAATAAATATCATAATAAAGAAAACCTAGTTTCAAAATTTGAAGTCAAAATCATTAGAGGAGAATTTACATCACAATCCCTAACAATAATCTATAAACCTGTGTACTTATCCTCACAGACAACTGTAGTTTCTGCCTCTCATCAGGGAATCTTCTCTTGGCAACACATAAAGATCACTACAAGAAATCTCAATCAGTCAAAATGCAGTTTTACAGCCTAATCCGAAAGAATACACCTGAAAATAATTCCACAATTAAGGCACAGGGAACATGGATGAAGGGTTTGGGAAAACAGTATCAGGTAGTTTACTATAGAATCATGTCTTCCAATAACACCAGAAGCTATACCCCAAAAGTCTCATCAACATAAGAGCCCAAACATAAGCTTATCATGGATGACACCAAACTAAATGATAGAAACCTGTAGAAACCTCAACCCTACACAATGAACTCCGAGCAATTGGCTTAAGATGGGAAGAACACACTAATCAGTTGTCCAACGCATAATGGCCAGCCCTGAAAACATATACACAAGCAAAATTATTTGGACTCAACAGGATGCGTTTATGAGTGTGTATGCATATGCCAGTGCATGTATGCAAATAATAGCAATTAGTTCTTTAAAATAGGACATGAATTTGAAGGAGAACAGGGAGGAGAATGTGGTAAGATTTTTAGGAAGGAATGGGAAATGTGAAATGTAATTAAATTACAATCTCAATAATAAACAACAAGATCAAAATTAAATAACGATTAGTTAAAATTTACATCACCTACATCCTCAAATCAAATTTTATTTCCAAACTTTTGAAGGCTGAGGGAAATTCAAAAAATCCATTTGATTTTTTTCTCACACAATTCATTCATGTTTTAACATATGAAGTTATAGAAAAGAAGAATACCAGCCTAAGTATATAGAAAAAACTAGATGAGCAAGTATAGGTGTCCAATGGTACAAATTTACCTGTTTGACAATCTCCCCAGATTCCTCTGCTATAAGACTTCCTTACTTTTGATTTGCAATTTCTACAGCTATAGTATAATAAGTAATCTTCAGCCCCACGCCCATGCTTACTGAAACACTGTTAATCATTTTATATTCAAGTATGTTTCCCATGTCCCCCATGTGATTCCGCACTAGCATTAAAATATTCTTATATACACATAGGGTCATGGAGCATATCAGTCATAATATAAAATATTCCACATTAATTTTTGACTTATACGTATATTATCATATAAATATTTTTAATAAAAACTAGAATCTTCCACATATTTTCATCAGATGATTATTTGAATTTTGTATAGTTCTGGATGTTATTAGCATACATTAAGTTATTTTTCATTTTATTTAGCACCATTATCCAAATTAATTTCAAATGAAGTATTTTTCTTTCAGCTACAGTCATGCAGCAAGAGTATTTATTCGTTGATAGGAAAGAAATTTGAAGCCACACATAAAAGTGCTTGCCTGTCATGCAGAGCATTTTCTTTTACACTGAAGACTGCTAGTTTTCTAAGACTGTGTCTTGCATAATTTGATACTATAACTTAAAAATGATTAGGAGATGTCTATGCTTTCTGGGAATGCACCGCATTATATTGATGGTCAACAAAACATTTTAAGCCTGTCGCTTAGCAACATGCAGGGAAGGAAAATTTACATTAGCATTTACAGATTAAGTGTTTATGGCCTTAAATTCCTTTATAGTATTTGTTATTAATACCATGCAACAAGGTTACCAATAACAGTGACTCGACTGCTCTTCTGATTTCATTTCCAACTTTAAGCTTACTTATTAAGCTTATTAAATGAAAGAACTATTTAAAAATTATGAATAAAACCTAAGAAGGAGACACAATAAAAGGAGAAAGAGAGAGATGAGGGATAGAAGTAGGCAGTAAGAGGTGGTGCCAGAGCCATCTGACAGTAAACCTAATATGCAACAGCCATTTCATTACCTGCCCAGGAAACACATTACCTACAAGGGAAATATTTTATCTGCAATGGAAACAGATTGTGATCAGAATTACTATGAAATTATTATATCTTCCTTTCCCAGGAGGTGTTGTATTGTAGACATTGCTGTATTCTTGTAAATCAACCTTAGTGAGTTTCATTGACAATAATCAAAGATGAAATTGCCTTAAAATCACATGCTGCACAGGCGCGTATGACATAATTATTTGAATCCAGAAGAAACATGGACAGCATCCTTGCTCTGAAGATGAATCACTGTTTTGACTTTGGAGAAGAACTATGACAGCCAATAATGAGAAATTGTATGAATTTTTAACTGTACAATAATGTTTTATATATATGTATATATACACACACATACGAGGTACTGCTGTGGGACTGTGGTCTATACCCTATCATTTATATTTTTAATAAATGCTGATTGGCCAGTAGCCAGGAAGGAAGTATAGGCGGGGTGACCAGGCAGGAAGTAGAGTAATGAGAATTCTGGGAAGAGAGAAGCAAGACTGCAGTCATGACCCAGCCACAGAAGAAGCAAGATGTGACTGCCTTGCTGAATAAGGTACTGAGTTGATTTGTCTTAATTCAGTATTTTCTCACAGATGTGTCGTCCATCACATGCCAGACAAGGCTTTGTTTTCATGTCTGTACACTTCTTCTCACTTATAATTCCTATTCTCATTTTACTATTCTACTCTTGGAAAACTTTTTACTTTAGACTCGCATGTTTAACATTGTTTCATCTTAAAAGACTCCATTTAATGTTTCTTATTGGATAGATGCTCTGTTGTAACTGTCAAGCCACAGTTAAGCATACTTCTGACACTGCCAGAGTTAGTTTGCTGATAGAAGACCAGCGTTGTGGAGGGTGCCATTAGTACATCTTAATATTTCAGCTTCAGGTCCTATATGAGCCCCGAAGCTTCATGTGTAATACATATTCATTAGACTAATAATAACATTTTAGAAAATAGAATGTCTTAAAATTAAATTAGTGATTAAGGGTATGAATTTTAATAAGTCATATTTATGCAGGAAGTTGATCTCTCAGAGACATGACATTTGCATCTAGTGAAAAGAGAAGCTGAAGAGAACAGTTCTTAGAATCAAGGGAAGGGTTGAAATAACAAATATTTATTGGCGACAAATGATATTCACTGAACAAATGAGGAATGCTTTCTACTAGCAGGATATTTTGTAAAATATTAGCAGCCACTCATGCAATATTTTTTGATGGAAGATATTGGTTACTATGTATGGAAATGAAGATATGATTGACACATAGGAATGACACAAATGTGATGTATTTCTTATAATGTGACAAGTACCCTCTCATAGTGATATAAAACTGTACAAATGACTATCTCTCAATATTCCCCAGCGTTCTTGTCCTGAAAGCACATTTGTCATATTGTCAGATTAGATTTTTTTCAATTATTTATTTTAAAAACTCTGACGTTTTCATTTTTAGCTAAAATAAATTTTCTTCATGTTCCATTTTACCTCAGGAATGATGCACTTTACTTTTTTCTTCAAAATTAATAGATTGAACTTTAAAAGAGGAGTCAATATTTTCTATAAATTAGTATGTTCACTATTTCAGAACATAAAAACATCTGTAATAAGCATAGAAACAAAGAGATGAAAAGCAGTTTTTCCCCAAGGATAAAATTTCAAATGAAATCTATCTAATGAGGAATAAAGTACTTTTCCTCTCTTCAGTAAGTAAGGAAACAAAACAAAAAAATACGTACTGGGGATCAGAGCTACATACACACAATTTGATAGTTCAGGGACCCGCCCGCCCCAATTAGTTGTAAATGTTTAACTAAACATGCAAACATAATCATTTAAAGATACTGGAAAACAGGTTACCCAAACATCATTGTGCGGGCTAATTTTTATGTCAATTAGACACAAGATAGAACAGTCAGAGAGGGGAGTATTAACTAAGAAAAAGACATTCATAAGATGTGGCTATAGTCAAGCATGTGTGACATTTTATTAATTAATGATTGATGTGGGTGGACTATGAATGAGGACATCCCTTAGTATCAAGTCCTAGTTTCTGTATGAAAGTATGGTAAGTCACAATGAGCAAGCAGATGAGTAAGCAGAATCCCTTCATGGCCTCAGGATCAGTCCCTACCTCCAGACTCAAGCCTTGTTTTAGTTTATGCCCTGACTTACAATAATGACGAAAACGATGTGAAAGCTTAAACCAAATAAACCCTTTTCTCCCCCAAATAAACATTTTTCCTTCCTTTGGATGGTGGTATTTATTCACAACAATAGTAACCCCAACAAAGACAAACATCACTATAGTAAAGCATGGCTTGTTTATTTTTATATACTTTTGATGCATACATGTATGCATTGCACAAACACTTGAATGGGGTTTAGCTGTATAAGTGTCAATAATATGTTATATCCTTTTTGGGTAGAAGAAGCTCTATTCATTTCATTCTGTTTATAGGTTTGAATGTTTTGGTTTCTAAGTATATTTATTTGTTATTTTGAATATCATACCTTACTTTTCATTCTACATGATGTAATCACAGCAATTCTCATCAATGTGATCTGTATTAGATCTCATTCTACAAATTAGTATGCTTGATAATGTTACTGTAGTCAATTAGTCTCACACAAAAAAACTGATCATTTTTAATTATCTGTTATTAGATATGAAGGTAGATCACTAAATTTGTCAATCAGTGCTAAATTATTTCATTTTAAACTCATTTTTAAATTTTTTGAGAATTTCATTTATGAATATTTTATATGCATCATTTCCACCTAAACTTCAATCTATGAAAATAAACAAGAACGATATTTTCCTTCTATCTGTAAACTATGGAAAGAAGCACAGCAAATGTGTTCAAGACAAAGTGTAGATATAAAATAGCCCATTTTTCCCAATCAGAAAGCCATGTATTATGCCTTTTCATGGTTCATATATAGGAATTATTTTGCTGAATTTGAAGCATTTAAAGCTAAACCATTCTCTATCCCCATGCCGAGATTATTGAGAAGGAAAGGAATAAATTATCACTGTGTTTTACATGCCTTTCTAAGAGCAAAAAAAGGCATTTCTTTTCTGGCGAACATTCACATTGTAGGACAGAAGAACAGAATGTATTTTGACATATTGACACCAATCTACGTTCAGTGCAGTAAGAACTTACCTTCGACAAAATTTAAAAGTGAAACCATGTGCCATCATATGGGTAGCTTTGCTATTGATAATGTTATGCCAGCCAGCTATTGTCACATACACCTTTCATCTCTGCACTTAGAAGACAGAGTCAGGTAGATCTCTTTAGGTTAATGACAAACATGAGCCTACATAGTGAGTTCTAGGCCTTACAGAGATGCATAGCAAGACTCTAAAGGAAGAGAGAATATGATCAAATTATACTGTACAAAATATATTCTCTTGATATTTATATTATACTATATTATATCTTATATTTTATTAATATATTTTTTATATTAATGGTTGAGAAACCTTGGCAATATCCTCTGTGGATTAGACTGATCAGTATAGCTACCACCCAGGTCCACTGCCAGGTCCAGAGTTGGCCCACTCTAACATCAACCCCATGTAGGATGTGCTGGGCCTCACGAAGGGAATGGTCCTGAGGAAAGATAACAGCAGGATCTCCATGGGCAACCTTGAGATATTTAAAAGGAGCTTCGGTGAGGATTCAGTGACAATGTTGTACAAGAAACCAGCAGCCACCTACCAGACCCGTGACTAATCGCAATGAATATTTGCATGTTAAACTGACTTGACAAAGGGTAGATTGTGTGATATTTTGCCGTTCCCAAAGCCACCAGGATAAATGAAGAGGTTTTGGAGTGGCGGAAAAGTTGGAGGAGCTAAGAGATAACTTTTTCTTCACTTTTTTTTTTTTTGCTGTTGTTTTTGGGTTGGGTTGTTGCTCTTTGTTTTTGTTTTGGTTTTTGCTTGTTTGCTTGTTTTCTGTTTGGCTTGATTTTATTTATTTATCTTTTAATTTTCATATGGGGAGCCACTGCAGGTAGGGGGAAGGATATGGAGGAATGACAGTCGAGCAGAATTGGGGTGTATGATGTAAAATTTCCTTCAATAAAGAAGTTAAGTTTCTCTGGCACCAGGTTTCTCCATAATCCCACAATTGCCACCTCTATCAAAATTTATCTCTTTCATTGCCCTCCCACTCTGTCCTCCCCCAATTCAACCATACCATCCTGATCCCTCATGTTCCCACCTCTCCCCTCTCCACTCCTGTCCCCAGTTTACCCAGAACATCTCATCGAATTCAGCTTCACAGGGAGGTCCGTGTACACCACTTAGAGCTCTCCTTATTTCCTAGCTTTTCTGAGGCTGTGGGTTATAGCCTGACTATCCTTTGCTTGCATATAATATCCACTTATGAATGTATACATAATGTAATGGTCTGTCCTGTCCCTTTAAGAGATAAGCCCTGCCCACTCCCTCCCCTGTCAGCTGAGGCAAATAGATCTTCCTTGGCTTCCAGCCTGATGAGCTCCTTCTTTTCAAGCTTCCTTCTGTCTCCTGAAGAGGTAGCTGCTGCAGTAGTTCCTCTCCTCTTCCCTCTTCTCCCTCCTCTCTGTTTCCCTCTGTGTGTTTGAGAGAGAGAGAGAGAGAGAGAGAGAGAGAGAGAGAGAGAGACTCCTCTTCCCCATCTCCTCTCACCCCTTTTCCCTTTCCCCTCCATAACTTACTAAATAAATACCCACTTTCTTTGCGTGGCATATCTCTGTCTCTCACTTACCGAGTGGCTCTCACCTGCCACAAGAAAATATTATAATTATATAATCTGCATTTCGTTTCCAATCCCAAAGTCCTCCCATATACATCTCCTTGATCTCATTCATATTCATGAACTCTTTTTTTCAGTAGTTGTTACTACATACATATATGTATATGCATTTATATTCCCAAATACAACATGACTCTCTGAACATAATCAGAGCAGGGACAATCACAATAGACATGCTAAACTTTTAATGGAAGAAATCCAGGAGAAAATTAACTTTCACTGAGAACTAGACACAATTAAAAAATGGTGAAAGTGGAGAATTATTCTTGCCTGGGGAAGAGCACATCACTGTGATATATATTACCTGAAATGACATATATACAATTAACATTATATGCACGAGTAACATTGTTTCATCTTTTAGTTCGTTTCCACTCAGCATAAGGTATATTCAATTCCTTCAGAAAGAGAAAAGGCACCAAATCAAACAGAAGAACCATATCAATGGAAATACAGACACAGATTAACTCAAATCCAATTAACAGTAGGTCACTTTACTGAATAGATAGATAATCTGAAAAAGAAAAGTAGAGAGAAATGTCAGAATTAAATGTCCTCTTAGATTAATGGATCATAAAAATATCCATTGAAAATGCCAAATTAAGCAACAAATGGAAGCTTTTCTGAAAGAGAGTATAAGCTGGGATACAAAATATGACAAATACAGCAAAACTGAAATAATCCCATGTATTTTATCAGACTATTATGGAACAAAACTTAAAATGGACAATAAAGAAAACTCTACTAAATTTATAAACTTATGGAGATTGGAGATTAGCCCACTCTTTACTGAATGATGACTTGGTCAAAGAATAAATCAAGAAGAAATCAAAATCAAATTTCTTGGACTAAATGAAAATGAAGATATCTCACAACAAGTCTTCTGGGGCACATTAGAAACAGTTCTAAAAAGAAATTCATAACACTAAATGCCTATACTAAACAATCCTGATCTGAACAAGGGTAACAACATACTTGTCAAAGTAAACAATAAAAGACCATGAGGCCTCAGCCCTACACACACACACACACGCACACACACACGCACACACACACACACAAACACACACACACTACAAACAAATAAGGAATACTGAGAGTAGGAGAAACAGTCTTTCCCAGAGAAGAGGCTATCAATTTGTTACCAAATAGCCTACCCTGAAACTAACATACAAGTAACATTATACACCACAATCAACTTATAATTAAGATTTGGTATGATAAAAGGGAATGGGGTTTGCGATATAATTATATTATAACTACTGAAGATAATTTGTCAAAAGGGAGGCAAAAAAGGAATAAAAGTGCAAATAGAGAAATTAATGATTCAACTCAAGAATTTGGAAAAATCAGAAGAAAAGAAACCAAACCTAGTAGGCCAGAAGAAATGATAAAAGTGAAAGACAAAATTAATGAATAGACATCAAGCAAACAGGGCAAAGTATCAACAAACCTAAGAGCTCATTATTTGAGAAAAGAGGTTTAAATTGGAGCAAAAAGCAACATTCTTTATTAGAAGACACTCACATTCAAGTACAATAATAATTTGCTCCACTGTGTCAATTGACTCAACAATTAATCTTAAAAGATAATCATGAGATTCAAAATCCTGTTGCTAAATGAGAGGAGAGAAACCAAAGTCATGCAGTGTATTATTATGTTTATATGAAAAAGCGAGGTTTCCTAGTTATAGTTTCTATTTCTGTGATAATCATGACTAAAGCAAGTAGTGGAGAACAAAGTTTATTTCATCTCAAAGATTACAGTTCATCACTGAGAAAACTCAAGACAGGACCTCAGGGTAGGAACCTGGATGGAACACTGGCTTATGAGTTTATTTCTTATGACTTATGATAGCTAGTATGTATGGACAGAAGCTAGAGACCTCTGAGAAGAAGGAACCCCAGTTGAGAAAATGTACCCATAAAATCATGCTATAGGGAAGCCTGGTAGGCGTTTCATTAATTAGTGCTTGATGTGAGAGAGCCCAGTCGATTATGGGTGTGTCTAGTCTTTCCTGGTGGTCCTGCTTTCTACAAAATGTTGGCAGACAAAGCAATGGAGAGCAAGCCAACAACGATTATTCTTTTAAGTCCTCTGCATTCTCTCCTGCCTCCAGGTTCCTTCCGTGTTCCTGTCCCAATTTTCTGCAATGATGAACAGCAATGTGGAAGTGTAAGCCAAATCAAACACTTCCTCCACAAGTTGCTGTGGTCAATGGTGTTTCATCAAGGAAATGATAATCTGTAAGACACCTGCTCAGTTTGCTTTATTAGGCAACCCAGATACACCTGTGTGCATCGTGATTAGAGGTCTTCCATGTCAATCATTGCTGAAGAAAATGTCCTAGACTCGCCTAAATGACATTCTTATGGATAAATTTTCTCAGTTAAGATTTCCTCTCCCTAAATATGTCTACGTTTGTGTCAAGTTGACAAAAATCAGCCAAAACAAAAGATTATGGATGTAAATATCAAACGGGTCATGGTAGTGGACTATTATTTGGGTTGAGGGCCATGACAAACAAGATTATGGACAATATTTTATGCAGCTGGAGTTGTTTCTATCATAATTATGATGAGAGTTGAATAGCTTCATTCATTTCTCAAAACTCACATACCTACCCAGTTTTAAATGGTGATTTAAAATATTCCAATTTGCATTTCAAAAATTAAGATTTTATTTGAAACGTTAAAATTTAGATTTAGATTTAGAAAGTCCTCAAGTGTATAATAGAAACACTGCTACAACTGAAATCACATATTAAACCCCCCACACGCACACACTGATTGTGGGTGACTTCAGTATCTAGATTTCTCCATGTGTACATAGATCATCCAGAAAGAAAAATAGAAAAATAAAGAATGGGTCAAGACAGAAATAAGAAATAATTAGAAACCTTTTAAGCAATGAAAATGAAAACAAAACATAGACAAATGTACAGGGCAAATGAACGTTATTTAAGAGGCAAGCTCATAATGCTACAGTATAAAAAAGCAAATAAAACTTTTATGTGCATATTAAAATTAGTTGATAGTAGACTGACTTTTTTTCAAATTTTGCAGTGCCAGTAAGAGGTATTGATCAGTCATCTCTGGAAGTCTACAAAATATCATTGTTTAACCTATTGATCAAAAATAAACCACATGTAATTTTTCCTGTATTCAGAAATGTTGACGATTGTTCTAAGAGAATATTTCTATAATGAATTACTAGCCTTATTTTTAAATTTTAATTTTGGTAGATCTTGCCTGAAAAACAAGAGCTCTTTTATCAATACAATGAATTGGACTATGCTTGCTAACTTCATGTATTTGATGAAGTAACATCCTTTGCAATTCAATTTTTTTATAATTGCCTAAATATTCTGAAGTCAGTCATTTTATTTCCATTGTTTAAACTCTTATTTTCATCTATGAAATACACTTCAAAAAATAATACAATGTTCATAGGATACAATTTAATTTACTCAGAGTTGGAGTTGCTATGCATCTATACATTATGATATAGAGAAGATATAGCCTGCATTCTGGGAGAACACAACACCCATCAAGGGAGCCACTTGGATAACCAAATTATAGCTAAGTGTGAAAAATGCAAAGAAGGAGAGGCATGCAGAGATTCTTCTGAAGAGAGATTACTTAAACTTAGTTTTGTCAGTGATGACTTCCTGAGAAACTGATATGTGATCAGGGAGCTATGAATAAAATATTCATCATATGAATAAAAAGGCATATTTCAAGCAATAAAATGTTAATGCTTATAGCAAAAAGAAGAGTTTATTTTTCTTCTCTAAACATCATTCAGCCATGTTCAGTACCAGAACTTATGTTAGCATCACTAGTGTGATAGTCATATTCTCCTTCACATTTATCTCTGTTCCAATCAAAAGTTTAATTTTCCTGTGAAATGATCATAGAAATACATATTGAAGAAATATTCACTACAGACATGTGTTCTTGAGTGACAATGCCTCTTGGTCTCAACGACTAAATTTGTGTGGCAAATACATTTGTGTAATAAAACATCTCACATCTCTGAGGGACATCATATTATTTTTGAAAAAGTCTGAGTTTTTATTATTAATTAATTTTCCGTTAGTATAGTAAGTGAACAATTTATATGTTCATTTCTATAAATGGTATTGAAGAGGATTCAGTTATGTTTTAAACAGGAAAAACATTGACTTGGCAAAGTCCCTACACTTTCAAGGAGTTAAAAAAATAGAAGATATTTTTAGAAGAACTATGTCATTGTGATTTCCATAATGGAGGTTATATATCATTTGCTCTTCCCTCAAGGAGTGCAACTATAATTAATATTATTTATTTAACTGTGTACCATCATTTGTTACTTTCAGGCTAGAAGTGTTCATGCTAAATAGGAAATCTATTCTCGACTTTAAAATTTATTACTGTGAGATTATTTTATATCCAAATAAGTTCACTCTGCCTTCATAACATGCTTGCCTGGATTCCATATCTTAGCATTCTTTACATGTAAAAGTAGGCCAGGATCTTATATGAAAGAGAAAATACAGATATTTTTCATTTTGGTAACATTGTATATTACTATATTTTTTCCTTTTCTTTATTATTATTAAAAATTTCCACCTCCTCCCCTCCTCCTATTTTCCTCCCCCCATTCCCCCTCCCCTTCCCTTTAAACCCATCCCTTTCCCTTCAAATTTCATAATTTTATAATTATTTGAATAAAACTGAAAACATGCAAATTTATATATCCATCATGTTTTAATTATATATTCATCTGATGATGGACACATAGTTTGGTTCTCTATCCTTATTATTGTAAATATAACAGCAGTAATATGCATATAAAGATATGTCTATGGCAGGACTTCATGGGGTGTACACCCATGCATGGAATAAACACATCTTTAACTATAGGATCCTCAATTCAAACAAAACATTTTATAAAATAAATAAAATGCGTACAAAGGATATATCTTAAAATTTTCAGAGCTATATATACATGGCCTAAAGGAATAAAGAAAAATTTGACTGAATGTAGGCTTATAGATTTCAAATTAAAGTTGAATCTCTCTATATTTTTCATTGTTGCCAAGAGTATTATAGACAATTGCTCCTTTATATATACCTGATTGTAGTTTCCAGGCTTTGTGACATTTTGTCTACTGCTTGGGAGTACATATGGATGCTTGGAAACCATTCGTTTCCATCTGTCTCGAGTTTTTTTTGTCTTTGCTGTATTTATTTTATAATGATAATAGCCTAGTGAAATTATAAAGCGACAGCTCTATTGAAATTTGGATAAAGCAGTGATACCTTGTTCCATTTTGTCCTCTGATAACAAAACACTACTGAATGTGTGGTTTATTAAAATAAGGACTGAAATTGATTCTCTCACAGAGCTGAAAGCAGCCAAGTCCACTGTCAGGTCAGCACAGCTGGTGTCTAGTGAGTTCTTCTCTGTGCTTCCAAAAGAGAGCTTTGAGGATGTCAATCAAGGAAGGAGAACTTTGTCCTTGCGTAGAAGAAAGTTGGGGCAAAAAAGAACAAACGTTCTCTGCCAAGATCTTTTTAATGGCATTAATACATTCATGAGAGAAAAGCCTCCTGACCTAAGCATCTCCCATAGAGCACACTTTCTAATTCTATGGTAATAGGAATCTTATTTAAATGCATGAGATATAAGGTTCACATTCAGACCGTAGCAAATATAGGGCATAAAATTAGGAATAAAGATGCATTTTCAGATCCATAGTTAGTCAAAATATTTTATGTAACAGAACATTTATGCATGTGGGAAGAGGCACAGTAAATTATGCTAGAAAGGAAACGATGTTCTTAGAAAATAATTTCACTATAAATATCACCAAAGTAAGTTTTTCATTGGGAGTATCTCCAGTAAAACTTCTTTTACAAAGCATTTAAAAAATTAGTATTAAATAAATTAATAAAAATGAATATAGTAATCCTCACATATCAAAGTCCATGATAAATATGACAGGTTTCTATGACCTATAATCTACCAACTTTAAGATACTAAAATAGTTGCTTTCAGAAAAGAAATATTTTTGTTGTTGTACAGTTAATAATTTTTATTTAAAATGAACTTAATGTTTATGCTATGGAAATTTATGGACATTATGCACATAATTACGAATTAAATACAGAAAGACATTATCATAATGGTGGTCTGGAAGTGAAACAAAACTATGTATATGTTATTTAGAATCTCAGTTTGGAGTTAAAAATCTTTGCCTTAAAGCCTTGAATATTGATTTCCTTTTTTATATTTTATTTTATTAATTTTCCTTGAATGATTACTTCTCTAAAAGATATCAGAATTGGGAAAATAGAGCCGAAAATTGAAGCAGACTAAAGTCTCATGCAATCACCAACTTTATTATAAACATCAAACAATTTATACTCTGAGAGTTAAGAAGATTGACAGGAATGATGTATTCAATCACAAATACAAACCCATGTAGTAAAATCCTTATTTTTATCCCAGTGAGGCATATCAACAAGTAACAATTGCCAATTATTTTTTTGTTTTCTTTTGTTTTGATAATATAAGTTTGTATTTTTTTTAAATTTTATTTATAGTTCTATTACAGCTTGTAGTGTTTTATAGTCAGTGGAATTCTCAACTTCCTTTTCTTATTTATAATTCTGATTTAAATTTTTTTTACAGTTTTCCTTTTATTGGAATAGATTTTTCTTATACAATATACCCTACTATAGTTTCCCCTTCCTCTACTCAAACCAGTTCCTCCCCATTGACCCTCCCCTCCTGATCCACTCCCTTTCTTTTTCACTTAAAAAGAACAGGAATCGAAGAAAGAAAACTTAACCCGACAAAATAAAATGTAGTAAGTGGAAGTACAAACTACATATTGAATTTAGACATGGTAATCCAACATGAGGAAAACAACCCCCAAGAGCAGGCAAATGAGTCTGAGACTACTTTTACTCAGAGTCAGGAGTCCCATTAAACACTAAGCTATAAGCTATAATATATTTCCAGATGACTAGGTGTGGAGTGATGTGGACCCTGATTTTGCTGCTTCAGTCTCTATGATCTCTTATGCACTTAGTTGATTCAGAGGGCCTTGTTCTTCTGCTGTCCTCCATTCCCTCTGGCTATTAAACTCTTTTTGATTTCTCTTCAGCGGGGTTCTCTGATCTCTGAAGAGAGGAATTTGATGGAGACTTCTAACTTAGACTTTTTCACCATATAATATCTATTAGTTATTCTCTGCATCTGTTACCATCTGCTGCCAGAGGAAGCTTCCCTGATCATGACTGGGTAAGGCACAGGTCTATGAGTATAGCAGAATATCATTGAGAATATTTTTTTTAAACCAGAAATGTAGTATTTCATTTCACCATAGATTTTTGGGATACCTAGGCTCTGGTTCATGGCTACTCAAGCAATGTCATGTCAGGTGTGTGTTCCTTTTCATGGAGTGGGTCTCAGGTCAAATCGACATTGTTGGCTACTTCACATGTTCGGTGCCTCAAGCGTCAAAGGTATATTTTCCCATAGAGACATATAAGCAAATAACAGTAGCCAGTTTTAATGAATAATCTAAGTAAACTCACTCCTCTCTGAGGGAGGGGCACTAAATTACATTCCAAGAACAAGTCTGTGCTTTTGAAAAATAAATATGAAGATCATAAGACTCTAGTCTTGTTCTCTTGGTATTTTCTCACAAGCACCCAGAATTCCCTTCAGACAACTCTAGTCTTGGACCTTGTTCTGACAGTTTGAATGTTTAACTTTTCATAATTCTAGACTTGTTTAACCATGCCAAACATTATTTATAAAACATTCTTTTCTGGATATAAGTAATATCACAACATAGCTTACTCTCACAAGGATTATTATTATTTAGTTTCATTAATGGACTGTCTGCTAATTTTCTTCTATAGACTTCTTCCCATTTTTCATCGGTGCATTTGAAATATATTTCTTTTTCTTTTTTATATCCTAGAGTAATAACTCTTATCTTTATCAGAAGAAAATGTGGGCATGCATTAGAGATATAATTCATATTTTAACACTTTTAATTATTTTTATTCATCCTCGTTATATTCAGTGGGAATCTTTGCTTTTGTCTCCACTTCTCAGGGCTAGATGTGTTCCTTTTACTGTTAGCGTAAAATGATATCACCACACATTGCCTTCTCAGGGCTGACTTGCTTTTCATATCTTTACAAGCATGAGTAATAACTCTTAATCTCTTTTAAGAATATAATACTTAATAACACTTCATTTGATGCTATTATACTAATATTACTTCTATTACATAACTGAATTGTATAGCTTATGCTCTGCCATTTGCATCTAACACCAGTTCAAGCCCTGTGAAAAACTGATTTTTACTTATGCGATCCTCCTCCCATCCTCCCATTTCCCTCCCCCTCCCCCTCCCTCTCCAGTCCTAAGAGCAGTCAGG
>LOEQ01001581.1:193032-205614 GCA_001685075.1 Bramus lutescens
GGGTGGATAGCCTCAGTGCAGGAGTAGGCACTGTTCCTTGGCCAAGGACCTTGCAGCCAATAGAGCAGGCTGGGGGGAGGGGGATGTGTGGAACAAAGAAACCCCTGCAGCCAAAGCTGAAGGAGCCCAGTGCTCGTTTCCCAGACGTTCTGCCCCACCCCGGGATGGCACCCACTCACCATGGGTCTGAAAGCTTGTCCTTAGCACAGGGACAGGAGGTAGAAGGACCCTGTAGACAAAAGAGCGGACTTGGGGGGAGGGGAGGGTTGTGTGGAGCCAAGAAGTCCCTGCAGCAGGAGCTGGAGGTGCTGTGCACTCCCCTCAGGCCAGGTGGATGCACACTCACCCCTTTGGCTGGGTAGCTTCAGTGCAGGAGCAAGAACTGTTCCTGGGCCAAGGACCTCACAGCTTGTGGGTGGAGGGATGTCCCATGTTACCAATATTTAAGCTTTGAAAAACCTTAATTCAATGTATCTTAAAATTATTATATTATTTTAGAATTTTATAACAATTTTTCCTAAAAATTTTGGAAGTTACATGACCTTTATTATCTTTTCAGTTTTAATTTTAACAGTTCCTATTGGATACATTTGAGGAGTGTTTTAATATATAAGTGTGTTGAAGATTTAGTCAAGAATCTCATCATTATCAATACAACAATGAGTGTTAAGTATCCATTTCTGTATGTACAGAAATTTGTCATTCACTCTCCAACAGCTGCAACTGTCCAAACCTGTGTAATTCAGCTCTACTTCTTTCTTTGGTTGTCTGCTGATATTTAGTACTACTACTGATCCAAATAATAATAATAATAATAATAATAATAATAATAATAATAATAATATGATCTAATAGTGAGATCCAAAAGGAAATTTTTTACAATATCCAGTATTTTTAAAAAATTCATATAAAGACAAATGGATTGATCCTTGATATATCATTATGGTGATAATCCAACTTCCATCTCATATGATAGAGAAAAACTAAACGCAATGCAATTCACATTTCCTATAGGTCACAGCACTAAAGGACTGGGGTAGAATAAAGCTTCCTTTGTGCAGTATTGGTCCTGCTAGTTTATTTAATTTAGTTCTCTAACTTATATTTTCCTTGTGCATTTGGGAATTACATTTTTTCCTTTACAACATGGAATATTTTGCAATTTTTACAATTTTTATATCTATGCAAACAGTTAATTTTAATTGTTACCACTATCATTCAGTTCCAGATTAATTTTACCATATTAAAAAATGAATGTTTAAATTTAGCATATTACATAAAAGAAGGTGCATTATTTTCCTTATGTTTGCATTTCCCTTATCTAGGGACATACTTACCATCCTCAGACTGGAGTTGATGTGTACCAAATTTTGGGTGTGGATTTAATGAGGCTCTCTACTTGACTTCTCTGCTTGCTGAAGAATATCCTGTTTAATTTTTCAGTTTGCTTTTATAACGCTTCTCTTTGGAGTTTTAATAATGTATAGAAAATCTTTTAGTAATTAAATTCAGCTGATTATAACTATTTCATGACAAAACTTGGTAAGTACTGTTAAAACTGTAGGAAATTTTCAAATGTCCAAGGTTTCTTATAACATTATTCATAGCCTTATAGTGAAAACTAAATTTGATATATTAAATGTATATATACATATATAG
The DNA here is from genome assembly GCA_001685075.1 of Bramus lutescens. NCBI lineage: Eukaryota > Metazoa > Chordata > Mammalia > Rodentia > Cricetidae > Bramus > Bramus lutescens. The sequence continues at coordinate 194,692 of LOEQ01001581.1, forward strand.
AAATAGATGATATACATATAAATATACATATGTGTGTATTTAGATAGAGAGAAAGTTTTCCAAATGGTGTGTTTTTATTTTATTGGTATGTATCCTAGACATAATATTGCAGTGTTTCATAGACCAGTAAAGCGCAGCAGTGACATCCCTTTGTTTAGGTTTCAACAGAAATTTTTAAAAAGGAAATGAGCAAGAGATTTCCAACATTCTTGTTTCCTCCCTCTTGGTCTCCCTTTTACTTTGTGTTTGTTCAGGTTTTAACTAGCACCTTTTGTGATAATGTTTTCCACAGAGTGCAAATGCTCTTTGATAGCTTAATTGACACATCTCTAGGGGGTGACTGCTTGGAATACAGCCTAGAGATTATCAAACTAACACACACACACACACACACAAAAAAAAACATTTTAATGTATGCTATAAATTTCTGGACCAGAGTCCAGCAGACCTTGCAGTGTTTTGTGTTGTTTTGATAAAAGAGATATGAGGACAGCTCAAAACAGAAGGATGAAAGGCTCAGGCAACTGGGTCATTGGGATTTGTTTTTCCTCTTTGACTGGCAGCCCAGAAGGTGATCCTTACCACGTGCTTTCAGTGACTACCCTTCCCACTTGTCCTACAACTTAACCCAAAGGCTTTACTTAAGCAGGTTATGCACTTTTTTATATCAGAAAGCCTTCTTTTGTTAACACTGTAAAACGATTAGAAAATCTTGAACAACTGTATGCAAAGGCTCAAAGTTCAGACTCTCTTCAAATTTCAGCATTTCTTTCTTTTGTGTATTTCTACTCGCAGAAGAGAAAGTCGGTGGTTTTGAGTGTTCCACAGCCAGTGTCAAATGTAGAATTCAGCTTCTTTCTTCTTGGTATTCTTGCATTTGAGAGTGTAACGTTTCTTTAAGTTGGAGCTGAATAACACAATGAAATGCCATCACTTTTGTTGGAGCCCTTGATGTAGGTATTGCCTAACATTTATGATCCTAAGAGAAAATGAATTGGACTTTTTTTTAGCATTCCCATTATAGGAATTGTTGCATTTAATTAAAAAAAACTACCTGTGCTCTATTAACCTTAAATGGTTTGATCACTCTAGTTATGCATTTGTTTTCTTCTCATTAGTCTTATGAATTAAGAAGATTTATTGAGAAAATAAAAAAAGAGAGAGTGGCATTACCAATGAAGACAGCAAAGGCCCGTTAAAACTTACTGCATGTGCATTTTGAGGCTCTGGTGTGGGACAGTGGTCTGTATTCTGTCAGTTATATTTTAAGTAAATGCTGATTGGTCAATAGCCAGGCAAGAAGTATAGGCATGACAACCAGAGAGGTGGGTCAATGAGAACAGGAGAATTCTGGGAAGAGGAAAGCCCATTCCTCTGGAGTCCATGGCCCCGACACAGAAGAAGCAAGATGTTACTCCACTGCCAAATAAGGTACTGAGCCACATGGCTAACACAGAAAAAAATAATGGGTTAATATAAGTTATAAGAGTTAATAAGAAGCCTGAGCTAATGGGCCAATCAGTTTATAGTTAATGTAGACCTCTGTGTGATTTCTTTGGGACTTAATGACTGCGGAAACTGGGCAGGACAGAAAACCTAGGACAACAAGGCTTAGACTTTATTTTCAAGGAACAATCATACAATCACATTTGTGAAACCAGAAAAATAAAATTAAAAATCCCCAATAACTTTGTTTGAGTGCAAACTCCAAGTCAAGGTGTTGTTTTAAACTAAGTCTCTATCATTCTATTTAATCTATTCAAACTCAGGAACTAGATGGCGGGTTGAAAACCTGCTAGCTCAGAGAGGCAGAGAAAGCTCTCAGCAGCTTTTCCTTCACCTTTTTCCCATTAAAGAGAGTTTTTGCCTCTACCTTCCTTAAACAAACACTCCTCCAAGCAGACATCCCCAATTTCTACTTCCTCTGTGTGTGTCTCTTCTTACTCTGTCTTCCTGACTTCCTCCCACTCCATATGGTTCTTTTATGTCAAATGATTGTTTATTCTGCCTCTCAACATATGGTTGATTTTATTTATTCCTGTTAGTAATATTCAAGCAAAAAACTCTTAGATTAAAGTTGTGGGCTAGGAATATGCTGCACCACTGCTAGAAGCAGATTCCTCCAGTTAACAACACAATCTTGGATGTCTGATCAAATATCCTGCATCATCACTGTTGTTCAGAGGACTGCAGAGTAGGTCATAATAATCTATTGTTAATTCAAAAAAGCATTAAAAGCCTGCCATAGAAAATCAAAAGAAATAATGAATTAATTGAATGGAAAATGAATAAAATAACCTAATAAATTATCTCTCTCTGTGAGTGAGTGAGTGTGTGTGTGTGTGTGTGTGTGTGTGTGTATGGTGGGCACATGCATATATTATATTATCGGTGCCTGGATGTGTACACTTGTGTTTACAAGAAAGTCAGAGGTTAACTTCATATAACATTTCTCAGGAGCCACACACCTTGCTTTTAAAATAGAATTTCTCGTTGGCTTAGCCCTTGGCAAGACAGTAAGTTTAAGAGATCTACTTATTTCTGCCAACTCATTTAAGGGTTTCTAAGCTTGTGCTACTGCCCTTTATTTTTGAGTTTTGGGATCCTGACTCAGTTTCTCTTGTTCGCAGGATGATAACTTTACCAACTTAGCCATCTCCCTTGCCTCAAATATGATAAACTCTTAATATGCATCTTGAATATCTGGCCTCATTTAGATATTTCTGAATATATGTGGTCAACATTTAGAGAAGACTTATTTCCTAATGAATTCCAACTTTGTTATGAGAAACTCTTTCAATAGAGCTGTCATTAATGTTCACAAAAATTATGAAGTCAATAATATTGTCATTTGAATGCATATAAGGAAGCTTTGTCAAAGAAGGTTCAGCAACCAGACAAAGACAATTCATCTAGCAAACATGAGGCTCAAATTCAAAAACAAGAAATGATGATCATAAACAGGTATATAAAAATGTCTCATTAGAAAGATGTCAAAAAACTTAATAGGCAAGCAATACACTTAGGCAAGAGAAAAGTATATTATATCACAGACAACATGATACTCAGTATTTTGACTGAATGAATAAAGTTTCTAGAAGAAACCCAGAATATGTGGAGTAATTTTTTACATATAGACTTAGAGAATACATATACCTTGTACTTTGTATTGTCAAATGGGAAAGAAAGGGAAACTATAGAAAACAAAATTTATCCAGTGGGTAAATTTATCCTGAAGGTAAAGTATGTAAATAATTAAATATGTAAAAGCAAACAAAATTATGGTAATTGATATTAAATAAAATGATAGACTGTGAAATGGTTAAAGCATTGAGTTAAGCAATGAAATAATATGTTGCATGGAGATTAGTTTCTCCCACACAAATCTGAGTGACAGAAGCAAAGACAGAACTTTGAATGCACTGGGCAGCAAGGAGCAGATGAAAGTTTTAATCCTTCCAAGTTTTGTTTATTTTTGTTTTGATTTGGTTTTGTATTATATTTTATTTTATTTTTGGTTTTCTGAGACAGGGTTTCTCTGCAGCTTTGGAGCCTGTCCTGGAATTAGCTCTTGTAGCCCAGGCTGGCCTCGAACTCACAGAGATCAGCCTGCCTCTGCCTCCCTAGTGCAGGGATTAAAGGTGTGTGCCACAACCACCCGGCTCTGGTTTTTAAGTTTTGAAATCATTCTCTAGTAATGTGATACCATGAGCTTCACTCACATTCATCCCTCCCTACTCTTCTTGACCATTCAGGTTTTTATTTTTTCTACAATTTCTGCAAACGAGTCTGTTGATTGTTATATGTTAATAAGATGCAATAAAAATACACTGGATAGAGTACAGGAAAGCTCCAAAGTACAGCTAATAGTAGGTGGACATTTGTAGATAACCAAAAACTAATAAAACTTGTTTTAGACAAACTCTTTAAAATATCTTGAAATAATATTAACAATAATCCCATGAGTTTTGAAAACGCAGAATAATTAAAGGTCTCTCCCCAACACTTTCAGCTGATTTTAGGACTCTTTTACTACTACTGGATTGCCTTTCCAGCCTCAATACAAAATGAGGATTTATGCCTTGTCTTCTTGCATCTTGTTTTGTTCTCTTTGGCTGTCCTATCTTGGAGGCCTGTTCTTTTCTGAAGAGGAAACAAAGGCAAATGCGTCTGGGGGAGAGGGAAGGAATAGGGGATCTGGGAGGTGTATAGAAGGAGGGGAAACTTTTGTGGAGATGTATTGGATGAGAGAAGAATATTTTTTCAATAAAATAAAAATTAAAGCTGTATCCATTTTCAAATTTTTCCCACTATTATTTTTGGTTTTCATATACTCTGAATTCTATGTTGAATCTCAAGGCCATCAAATGATATTTTAAGTGATGCTTCATATTATAAACTGAAACTTGTTAAAGTTCTTTCTCTCTCTTTCTCTCTTCTTGTGTGTTTATGATAGAGAGATAGAGTAAGTATACTTTATGTGAGCACATGCCTCTGTGCATTTACAAATAATTCTAAACTGAGACTATCTTGACATGTTATAAAAAATACCAGATATAACAAATGCAGTTGGGTGGAGAAGTAGAGCCTATTTTTCCTTTAGCTTGCAAATAGAAATTTTTAGAAGAATGCATCCAAGCAATTTCTTGACTTACTACTGCATGTGTTTTTCTTTGGTAATAGAATTTTTAAGGGAGGACTACCTGAAATCCATATGCCTGACTTGAATCTTCATGTGAGTATCTTTGATTTAATGCTGATTCAATTTGGTGCAGCAATTTTGTTTGAAATTTTCAGAGCAAATGGCACTTTATTTCCCAGGTATCAAGAATAAATACTTTGAACTCTTGAACACTATAATATTTCTCTATAAATGTCAAGTTCTGGTTCCCAAATTCTCTTTATTCCTAAACTTATGAGACCTAGAGTACACAGAACCAACCTTCTCCCAGAGCTATGCTAGCAGCTTACTCTGCACAATGACCTTCCCTTCTACCAGTGGTACTATAAATCAACTATGAAGATGGCAGGTGAGGGTTCAAGGTTCTCTGTCATCATTTTCTCTAATGGAAGAAACTAAATTCTGTGTTCCTAACCTTTCTATCACACTGAGAATTTCTGCCCTCAATAAAGCAGAACTCTGCCCCTTCCCAAATCGTAATAACTGAAACCTGTTTGCTCTTGAACATTGAGGAAGTCCTGTCTCTCCCTCTCCCCCCTCTCCCTATATCCCTCCCTCTCTCTTTTTCACATGCAAAGATAAAAAAGAAAAATTAATCACTATATTAGTTTATATTCTAAGTTATGGATGCTATAATTCACATGGAAATTTGATTGGTTGATATAAGAGAAAGAAAAAATAAAGCTTTTAAACATGCTATGACACTTTACTTAGAATAAATGAATTATGTAAAGCTTAATTTATTTGATATAGCAACTTCTATCTATTGCTATTTTTTTCTTTTTAATTATTTAAGGAATTTTGTAATCAAATGTTCAGTGTAAATTAATGCTATTGTATTTTGATAATTCCTAAATGAGTTCAAATAAACATCAGAAGTTTGGATAAAATAAACATTTATAAAAGATCTGCTTGCATATACCGTGGCATATAAAACTTTAAAACTGTTAATGAAACAGATAGTCCTGCTTGGCATGGTGGGTCCCATCTTGAAAGTCTCCACTCGGAAGACACAGGCAGGCATTTGCCTATGATTCACCATGAGCCTGGTCTACTTACTGACTTCCAGGCTATCATGGGCTATGCGGAAAGGACCTCAATCATTTATTTCTGAAAGATCTCTTTAAATTATCGCTACCTCCCTGTGGTTGTGTTGCTATAGCAACTCCCTGTTAAAAACCAGGCAGACGTTGGACTCTTGTGCCTCAGCCCTCAAAGTATCATACGCTGTGAATAGAGCCTTTCCAATCACATACAGTCCACAATTTTCGTTTTAATATTGATAATTATTAAATTTATAATTTAATTATACTTTCTTTTCAACTACTAGACTGCTTCTTATGTTTAAAATTTTTACTTATTTTTGTTTATATGTCTTTTATTGTTGTGTTTTTATTTGTATGCTTTTATAAGCTTTAAAAATTTTAATTATGTGATTGTATATGGGTGGGTATGTGGATGTGAGTCGCTCTTAGAGACTAGACAAGAACATAAGAGCATGATATTCCCTGGATTTGTAGTTGCTGATGGTTGTTATCATCCTTCCTTGAATTTTGAAAACCAAACTCAAGCCCTCTACAAGAAATCTGTGTACTGTGATTTCTTAACCTCTGCACCATCTCCTATTGCCTAAAGTATCTATATACTTTTAATTTTTTATATTTTCCATTTTGCAATCTTGAATACAAACAGTGTCACTGTAATAGCTTTAAAATGTAGATGCTTGGTGGTGGTGGTGCATGTCTTTAATTCCAGCATTAGTGAGGAAGAGTCATGCAGATCTCTATGAGTTCGAAGCTAGCCTTGTCTACAGATAGAGTCCAGGACAGACAGGTTACATACAGAGAAATGCTGTCTCAAAGTTAAAATAGAGATTTATAAGGAATATGAGAGCATTAGTGAACTCAAGACTAGACAAAATTTCTGTCCAGGGACTCTTTCTTCCAAAACTTATTATTTGCTTCATGTTTATCATTTATTAAAAAATTAAATGGTGTTCAAGCATATTTTCTTTCTTTTTAAAATGAGCATTTTATCTGTTATTTTTTTCATCCAAAAAACTAAAAAAAACAAGAATTTAATGCTATCATCAGACATACAATTTTAACTTATTTTACTGATATTATTTCTATCATGTCATGGCATATCTAATTCACCATAAGCTTCTATTATGGAAGAGTAACATACTTTTAAAATGTCTCTAATGAGTTGCTCTCCTAGACTACATTTTTTAGCACACAGTGTTATAACTCATGGCTGGAAAAAAATTGTGCTATGTTTCTCCACTAAGAAGGTCTTGAGATTTGCTCTGTTTAAATTCTAAAGTTTACCCTATTTATCTTTTATATTTATTCTTTTTTGTTTCCTTTCGCTGTGATAAAAACCAGTCATGAATACAACTGTGCAAGGTATCTCTGAGTCTCCCCAGGAAATCCCGAATGCTGGGCATGCTTTTAGGAAGCTAGGCTACTTTATACTGCATCTGCATAACACTGGGAAACTCTGACTGCAGTTTTGTGATTAGTGAAGAGATTCCCCTCATGCTCTTGCTGACGCAACAATCATTTTATTTCTTTTTTCTGTGAGATAGAAACCAACATTCCAGAATGGAGAGAGGGGATCATAGGCCTCGGTGTGAATATGACCATGGCATAAAGCATATTAGTCAGGCATCAAATACAGAATATGTGTTGGGGAAAATTAAATTTTAACTATCTGGACACTAAAAATCCAAGCAATATTCTATTGCTTTCAAAGCAAGTAATCTTGATTAACACAGATGCTTAGTAGAATTTTATTTTGCTAGAAATAAGGTTATATAGCATAAAGGGTGTTCTTGTCACAGTTTAAAAATAATAATCACATATGAATCATGGAAATTACATTATCTGTCACTCATACTTAAGTATATAATCATAGTTTGTTCCATTAAATGAAATATATGCTACCAAATTTGTGCCAATTTCTTAAAAATAGTTTTGACAGACTGCATTACTTAAGAAAGATTTTGCAATAGATTAAATCATGTTATAGCTAACTTTATTATCGAATACTGTTATAAACTCTTTCAAGAGTTTATACTACAAATATATTAATCACTTTAAAAATCTTTATATTAAGAGTTTGTCAAGTTTAGCAATCAGTCAACTAATGAAATGATGGGTTGATTAAAATAGCACAAACTAATGGCTTTCCACTACATTTTTTATTGATATTACACTTGATATTAATTGCATATTATGTGCATGAATCATTAGCTCATTTTTCAAAAATTTTAGCAAAAATAAAGCTTGCTGTAGTTGGATATTTATATGATGAACCTTCTAAAAAAAAAACAAGAACATCAACCCTTTGATTTTCTGAGGAAGCTTACACATTGAGAGATATGAATTTTTAGTTATAATTCAACACCAAAGAGAACCATAATACAAGTACAGAGACTTTTATTATGAATTTCTTTTTATAAACATTAAATAAAGGAAAGTTTTATTGTATGACTCTCTGGTATTTAACAGAGTAGTATTTTAGGCTGGGATTCAATTTAATTATGACCCATTGTTTTAACATTTCTTATGATAATAGTTTTTCTATGTGGTCAATATATGCATCTGATAAAATCCAGACTGTCAACATACAAAATAAAAGAATTTTATTCATTCTTTTTTTGTAGAGAAAATGGCCTATAATAGTTTTACTGCCATTCTTCTTCCCAGAGTCCTAGTCTGGTTTGCCCACCTGACTTAACCTTTCCTGCTATTGGCCTATCAGCTTCTTCATTAAACCAATCAAAGTGTTAATTACACAGTGTGAAGAAGGACTATGCCACAACAAAAATTGTCATTTTTCTTACCTAATTTAAATTTACTCCAATGATCAAATAATTTGTCCACATTTTATAGGTGTATCTTCTTCAGCTGAAAGTTTCTGTTCAGAGGAAGTATTTAAATTAAATATCTTGTCATTATGCATCTTTAATGTATATAATATTTAATTATATCCATTTTGTCATTTCAGATATCCTTGCTCCTAAGTAGCTTATTTTTTCCTTCGAATAAAACACCTCAAACGATTTCACCATCCACGAGTGCATGCATTCTCAACTCAAATGATATCTTTCTAAATGAAGTTGTACATTGGCATCAATCACTGTGAAGATTTTTCCATTTCTTATTAATGTTAAGTCTAGAATTTTAGAGGTCACTACCAGTTTTGAACACTGTATATGCTATGGTGAATTATGGGTAAATTAAGTTTTTGCAATTTCTTTGTTCTTTCCTTGTACCCATGAGATCCTGGAAGAGATAAGCTATGATCTGACCTGGTGATATTTATACAACTAAAAATCTCTGCTCCAAACATACAGTGTAGGTGTAGCTGCTCATATTTCTTTTTAATGTTCTCTTGTCCACCTAAGTTAATTATTTTAATTTTATTTGAAACTTGTACAGATTGTTCTAGACTTATGGTTGGAAAATATGATGAAGCCAAGATTATAAAAACCTATTTTAATGGCATAAATATTATGTCAAGAGTGGTCAAATATCCCCACATACCCAGGAACAGTATCATATTGGAAGACATACAATGCACTACTTTAATTTTTATGAGTGTATTTCAGAAATGCAAAGGGATTTTATAATAATTTGTATACATAACCCTTTCTATGTAATCAACATTTCCATATTTTTAACACCTCTAATATAAGAGTTGATAGATTGTGAAGTTCACAAAGATTCTAATTTCAAGGTAGCCTGAATATACACTTTCCCCTTCCAGACTCATTAAAAGGTACATTTGTGTGTATTTGTATTTATGTGTATGAATGTCTCTGTACGTGTGTGTTTGTGTGTATTTGCATATATGTGAATGTGAATATATATGTGTATAAATGTGTGCTCCTAATAAATTGACAGCATATTGTATTCAGTTATAAATAGAATATACAGATCAAGAGTCTTCTTGTCAACAAACTTTTCTCCCAATAATAATCGTAAAATGACACTTGATTTATAAAATTTATCTTGTGCAAGAATGGAAAGAAATGAGGAGTGTGAATAAAAATTACATAAACTGTTACTTTAGGGAAGCTCAGATCTTTTTAAAGGTAAATTCTGACAAAAGTTTACAATTAATAGGATATAAAGTATTTACTAAGTCTTAGGAGGCCAAGAAGTTGATTGTTTCTGTGTATGAAAGGATTCAACAAAACCTAAAAATAGAGCCTCAATACTATATTTACCCATAACATATTGGAATGAACATTGCTAACAAGTGTTTTACACATTGCAGAGAAGTATACAAATGCAGTATTATGAAACTTAAATATGATAATAGGCCAAGGATAAAAGATGCCTAACATATTCCATAAGTGACCAAATATTCCCACCAAGTTTTTAAGCTTGAGCCTGGTGTTTTAATCTTTAAATAATTAAATATTGAGTCATCTTTAAGATGATTTTTGAACCACTACAATAAGCAGCTGCTTTCTTGATCCTTAGTTTCCCTAAGTTAGACCATATCAGTCAATATTTCAATTTTACTGATAGCAAATCCCTGACAACACGAGATATCTGACCACAGAGATTTAATACAATTTAACTTGCAATTTATCACAATCCTTGTGTTCTTCAAATACCATAGTGTAGTAACAGAGGGAATTTCTAAAGATAAATGGCCAAAATTAATACCCTTTGATTCCCTGCATCAATTATTTCATACATGGTTAAAAGATGCATTTTGGCACCTAGATGAATGCACCACTGACTCTAGCATGAACAATATTTACGTTGCATAAAGATAATGTGGAAATCACTGGATGTGGCACTGCCTACCCTACCAAACTAGTAAAACTAAGCAATATTAGTTTTTTTTTCTTTAAGGTAGTTGTAGAGACTATTACAAGCATGGTGTGATCACAAAATGTCAGTCATTTTAAGTTATTTAATCAATGAGGTTAGGGAACAGATCATAAACAAAAGAATGACAAATAAATCATAATAGTCATTTAATTCACAATATGTCAGGAAAAATGCAATAACACCTTAAATGTACTAAATAAAAACAGATGTGTATGTAGAATCATAGAATCATAGACATAGCTAAACCTTTAAGAATGTCACTTTCTCTTAGCTTTTTGATTATGCAAGATCCATTTTCTCATGTTTAAATGACTGGACACTCATTATTATGGATATCTATAGATAGATAGATAGATAGATAGATAGATAGATAGATAGATAGAT
>LOEQ01001581.1:216133-226767 GCA_001685075.1 Bramus lutescens
AGATAGATAGATAGATAGATAGAGTTAGGTATACATAGATGAAGATAACTTGATATGTAAATAAACACATACTCTCTAATATCATCAAAGTGAAATAGATGTGGATATAACACAGTTTGTACATCATCTTTATGGAAAATCTCCACTGAAATAATTTAAAAGTTTAAAGATAGAAATATAAAGACAGTTTTACCTTATCAGAAAACTTATTAATTATATGGTACACATTCACTTTAAATCTTACTCACAGATTCACTGAATCTCATTCAAGTTCTCAGCAATCTACTTTTATAGAAATGAGCAAACATATTTGTATAGAAAGATAATGTGCCTAGAATAATTGTCATGATGCTGAGATGAAATATGGCCTTGGAACCATTAGGTAGCCTGATTCTGGGCTTACTGTCAGGCAACTGTGAACATAGTGTATGATACTAAGTAATAAGAGAGACACAGATTAATGTAGCTGACTATACAACTTAATTCAAATCCATAAAAATGTGACTTAATACATAATTTTAATTTATTTTTAAGTGTTATAGAATGTTAGTATTCAGTTTATATACAAATACTCATTATCTGCTTTATACATTATACAAAATTAAAAATCAATCAGTCTACACTTATCAAAGACCCACTTACAAAACAAAAATTCTCTACTTCTAAAATGAAGTAGAGAAGAAAATTGAGTCAGGCAGCTGTTTGATGGTTAAATTTCAGGTAACATTCCAAAAGCATGAAGGATGAAAAAGAAAACTAGACTGTGTTTTATTACAATTAAATACATTCACTCTGAAAATATATTGGCAAACAAAGAAAAAAAAGAAGCACAAGCTGGAAAAAACATAGTTATGAAGCAAATCTGATAATAATTGGCCTATATCCATTCTGTAGTAAGGAAAAATACCCAATAGCTAATTTTAAAACGAACAAGAGATTTAACATTGCATACATCAATGGGTATATGCAAATGGAAAATTTGTCTATGGAAAGATAGTCAATGTCATTACTAATTGTGACTTGCTAACTCAAAAATCTACTATTAAAGATGTATTCTCTAATCCCCAAATTAAGTATACTACTAGGCAAGATATGAAATTAGAAAAATATTACATTTATTCTATTTGGAAGAAAATATGATAAGGACACTTTAGAAGGCAAACTAAATTTGCTATTGAGCAAAACTAGTCTTACCATACAATTAGAAATAGTATTACATATATTTGTCCAATTGACATAAACATTTACATCTAAAAACTGCATGATATATTCAAATCATTTTATTCACTCTTTCCTTAAATAAGAAACAAATAGAGATCCATCAACAGTGGAACTTAAAAGCAATTGGTGCAGCATGAACATTTGGACTGTATTCAACAAGAAAAGAAATGATTTATTTATCATGATAAAGAGGCAAGGTTGTAACTTAAAAGCATATGGCTATGAGAAAGGAACAAGCCTACAAAAACCTACATATAAACCCTGTATATGTTCAGTCACAACCAGGAAACCACATGAATATATATATATATATATTCATATATATACACATATATATCTGACTTTGGGAAAGGGAATGATGGTTTGATAGATTATGTGCAAAGAATTTTTGAAGCAAGTAAAGCTATATTATGTTAGGATATAATAGTAGTTATATGATAATACGTATTTACATCTACTTCTAGATCTCCATAGGATAAACTTTATATGGAAGTTTAAAAACATCAGTTTTTGAGACTCCTAACAGATATATCTGTAAAACAACTCCAACATAAGACTGAAATGATAACAGAAAAAGGGTTGGAAAGTTTATAAGACTTAGAGGAGGCCGGAGGACCAGGAGTCTCTGAGACTCTATCTCTTAGAAATTCCTGCCAAAACAAGGTATGAACATTGACAATATCAATAGATATGCCAACGTGGAAAGGAGAACTTTTCAGAGTCCCACTTCTAGACAAAGAACTATAGTTGAGGGAGGAAGAATAAACCTTTTCCAGGGGAAAGTCTTTTAACAAGGGGAAAGGGAAGAAGAGAAATGACAAAATTATATTTTAATTCTAATATATTAAATTAAAAAGAGAATAATAAATCAATTTCACAGTCTCAAAACTGTATCTCATCTTCAGTGATTCAGGTAGCAGATATTTGATCAAATGTCTATAGCTATGTTGTGTTAAACATGCTCCTTTATTGATTCATTCAACACCAAGCACGGTTGAGAGACTCATAAGTTTATATTAACAAAAACATAGTAATAATGACATCCGTTCTACAAGCAGATCATGTTACATTTTCAACACTTTGTGTATGCCAAATAACACATTTGTAGCTGTTTGAGAATAGGGCTGAAAATTGATTTCCTTGTTTATAAACTACTATCCTACCCAGAATTATATTAAAACCTCAGTTGTTTTGCCTGAACAGAATAACAATGTAAAGATGAATGACTACCTATTTCAATGCTTTCGCTCACTAATTTGTTCATTTGCTCTAAGCTGGCTGTCTTTGCTTTGAGTGGCATTATTTTTAATGATATCTTTACACAATGTTTCTCTCCCTTCAGTTGTCACACTCAAATGCATTTGTGGACTCCAGCCATGTTTATATAAACAGCAATTTTTCAAAGGTGTGTTTGTAAAACAAGCCATTTTTAGCTGTTCCACAGCAGGAGGTCCAACTGAAGCATTATTATAATCATTTAATTAAATGATAACCAAAGCAAAGAGGAAAATTATTGTCCACTAGCAACGAAACACATTCACAAAAGCAAACAAAAGTCAGTGGAAGAGAACAGCTGTACAATATGCACAGATGCATTGATCTTTGTTAGAAATGTAAATCATAGAGAATATGAACATGGAAGTAGTTGTTAATTCATTACAGCAATGTTTGTTATTTTAATCACAGCGCAGCAATTTCTCTCTATTTAATATTTTCCTCATTGTTTTCTCTCTACTTCTCTATTTTTTATTCCTCTTTTCTTTCTGACTGCTAAGTGTTAGGATGCCTCGAGACTAATTTCCAAGACCTTTCCTCTTTTATCTTTGCATGCATTTCGCAGGTTACTCCTAGCTTCACATACCAAATAACCACTAAATTCAAATGCATTCTGATATCGGTCAATTAGGTCTCATTGATTTTTCTGTGATATTTTCACTTTTTTATTTCAATGCTACCTTACTGTTAATGAATTTAATGAATATACATTATAAATTTAATTTTCATTTTTTATCTTCTACTTCCTTGTAAACAAAGGCTGTTATGATTTTTAAATCTTCCAGTGATTATATAAAGTTATAAATAAATATTTAGATCATAAACACATTTTATTTTGATATAATAGTATTGATTTTATTATGGTGCCTGGTATATTCAATAAAACTTTTACAGAATTTTCGTTTTTAACTTTATAACATTTAATTTCTGTGAATGTTTAATCCATTCATGTGCTAATTGATTATAGATTATTTGTAGATGTATTTCTACCTCTGATATCCAGCTTAATTATATTGTGTTCTAAGAAAATACTTCCCCTGATATCTATCATTTCTTATGTTTCTTTTATAGATCAGAATATACCTTAGTGTATATGCTATGTGCATCTGAGAGGAAGATTAGTTATTACAAATTACTGTGGTACTGAGATTAGTATACAGTGACAACCAAGTGTCAATGTCTCTTTGGTGGACTTTACTAGTGGTCCATAACTAATCAAGAAAAAGTTTATCACTGAGTAACTTGGACATAATTTTTGGAATTTCTTCATCCATCTCAATTTATCTGTCAAATTGTCAAAGCACTACATATTTCATATGTAAAATATTAGTATTGCTATATTTTATATAGTAATATGTATAAGAATATTATAGCATTTGCATAAATAATTATGCTCTAATATAACCAAGAAATAATTAAAAAAATAAAAACCACTATTTATAAAATAATTCTGTTAGTAACTGATTTGAAATGGCATTTACACTACTGAATTAAATACATCACATTCATTTTAAATTTGGAGTATGGCATCTGACAAAACTATATGATTGTATTAGAAAATAATCAGAAGACAACCTATCAAAATTAAACTTCATTTAGAAAATATTGTTCACCAATATACAGGCATAGTTCAATTTTATACATCCTATTCTCAGAGGCTGTAATGTTTCCTATTATAGTTAAACAAACTGTATCCATGTCCAGACTAAAATTATTTACATAAAATATTTTATATGCCATCAAAATTGCAGGAAAGTTTTGAATATTTTGAGAAACATGAAATTTTTTATTACACAGTTAATTATTCTTGATAATGATTATAGAATGAAGAAAAACAATTCGATATAACATCAGAAAACATTTTAACAACCGCATATAACTTTAAACTGCAAAACACTAATGACCCACAGGAGAGAATCAAATTAGAAAAGAAAATACAATACTACTTTGTAACTTGATTAGGATTTTTGTCCTTGAAATCACAACAATCAATTACTGAAGGCCGCTGTGCTTGTTTTTATTACACTACATCAAACTGCCAATAACTTAATAGCTGAAAATCTCAATGTTTGGGCTACATAGTCTTGTCTGTGCAGTAATCTGCATCATGGAAGGTGGTCTGGAGAGAGTGTTTAGAAACTTCGGAAGGATTGATGATAGTATGTGGGAAAACTTGGAAAATGTAACACCTGACTTGCCCCTAATCTTTCCCTGTGGAACTGGGATCACCTTCAGTAGGGTGACTTCAAGGCTGCCAGAGTTTACTATTTAGACTCATAGTTTCTTAAATAATGAGAGAAGCAGATGGAAGTTGCAGAGGCCATGAAGTCTTACTTTCACCATAATATACTCATTAGCACGGGTACAAACCAATTATTCCAAGCATAGATGTGAAGCCAGAGTAAGGTCGGAAAATTGCTTAACCCTAATCATAGGAGGTTCTCCAGGTGCTTTATATTAATTAGAAAGAGATCCCCAACAGGACAATGTGCAGAGAGGAGAGACCTTGAAGCGCTCAGGTCCAAATGGAGTCTTTCGCTATAAAAGCCCTGTCTTCAGAAATTCGAAAGAGGTAGTGATGGTGGTTGACTTTTGTGGGAACAAATCATAGAAACAGCAACGATGATACACTTATGAATTCCATACATCCAAGTTACAGACAACTTTCTTCTCAAAATAGAGATTTAGTAACCACATACATAATTTCTGATGAACATTAAGTATTTCTGAATTTTTTCAATACATTACCTGCTAAATTGTAACAGCAACGCTGGAACACGTTTTTCTTTAATTTAGAAAATAAAAGCAACTGAACTTGGTATATAAACCCAGACAGATTTGTATCTTGGCTTAATGATTTTGTCCATTGTTAAAACAAAAAAAAAAACAAAAGGTGAAAAATAAAAACATACTCCTACTTATAGATTTAACAAAAATACTTATATAAGCAAACACACAAGAATTAGGAAGAAATGTTAAGATTATTTTATATAGACTTAAACTATGAAGTGCCAACATATTTTGAAAAACTAACAGTTATAAAGAGATTACCTACTGATTAAAATCATCCATTGAACTTAAGTCAGAAAGAATCTTAAATTTTAAATTTTCAAACAAGCATCATGTATGATATATTTTGATATCAGTACAAGAAGAAATTTCATTCCTAGTAGTTCTTTTAAAAATATAAACAGCTTTCAGACCTATTGTAGTCAGCAATACAAATTAAAATTATTTCTCTGTATTAAATCAATTACTTTAATTATTTTTACTATTTAGAAAAGGTTTCAAGACAGGATTTGTCTGTGGAACAGCTGTAGCTGGTTTCGAACTCACTTTGTAGACTTTGCTGTCCTTGAACTCAGAAAAAGAGACCAGTCTGCCTCTTTTTCCTTAGTGCTTGAATTAAAAGAATGTACCAAGACTGCCCACATTAAATGAGTAAACTTTAAGGATATTAAATTGTGATTTTAGTTTAAATACTGGTTACTTTTATCAATGTAATAACAAGAATCAGTCATTATTATTTCTATCACCACAGTCTTGAAAGGATTTGTATAGTTTTAGGAAAATGATTTCATCTAATTGCCAATAATAACTTCGATTTCCTGAAAACATAAGAAAAAACTGAACAAAGACAACAAAGATTGAGTGGAAAGTTTATAGTTTTTTAATTGTTTTTATTGAGCCATATATTTTTCTCCACTCCTCACCCTTCCTCTCCCCTCTTATCTACCCTCTCCTCTGGCCCCCATGCTCCCAATTTACTCAGGAGATCTTGTTTTTTTCTACATCCAATGCATATTAGATTCATGTATGTCTCACTCTGGGTCCCCTTTATTGTCTAGGTACTCTGGGATTGTGAATTGTAGCCTAGTTTTTCTCTGCTCTATGTTTAAAAGCCACTTATGAGTGAGTATATATGGTATTTGTCATTCTGGGTCTGGGTTACATCACTCAATGTGATATTTTCTAGTTCAATCCATTTGCCAGCAAATTTCAAGATGGCATTAATTTTTTTTCCACTGTATGCTTTCCACTATATAAATATGCCAAATTTTGTCATCCATTCTTCAGTAGAGGGGCATTTAGGTTGTTTCCAGGTTCTAGTTATGAGAAACAATGCTGCCATGAACGTAGTTGATCACATATCATTGTGGTATGATTGAACGTCCCTTGGGTATATACCCAGAAGTGTATTGCTGGGTCTTGAGGAAGGTTGTTCCCAAATTTTCTGGGAAATCGCCATACTGTTATCCAAAATAGCTGTACTAGTTTGCACTCCCATCAGCAATGGAGGAGTGTTCCCTTTACCCCATATCCTCTTCAGCATTTCAGCATAAGTAAGTTGTCATTAGTTCATCAGTGTTTTTGACCTTGACCATTTTTTTTTGGTTAACTTCAGTCTAATTAAAGAGTATAGAACTTCAGAGGGTCTTTAAAGCAACATACATAGAAGAAGTTAGAAGACCCTTGGAAACTGCCTAAGTGCTTGTGTGTCAACACAGCCCCTTATTTGCCAGAGCATTCCAGGGAGGGAGGAACAATCAATTTTGTTTGCTCTTTGCTCTTGGTCAGGTGCAGAATGGGAGGGGCAGAGAAAGAGGAGCAGGTGTGGGCTGGAGCTGAGGAAGCCTGGCAGGGGTATAAGGGGAGGGGCTTCTCCAGGGTGCCTTCAGAGAAGCTCACTCCATAGGCTGTGCTCCCTTTGAAGCCTATGGTGTCGGCTGTGGGCTGTAGGCTTTAGCTCCATAGAGCATCATGGTTATCATCAAACATGTGGCCTTAGGAAGGAGATGATTCCCCTTGGTGGTGCAGGGGTGGGGTGGGACCTTTGTAAAAAGGACAGAGAAGAAAGAAAACAGGAAATGGGAATGTTAGGAGAAAGGGCGGCAAGAGAATTTGCAAATATCTCCCCAGTTCTCAGCTCCCTGGAGGCTAGAAATCTCGGTGAGGGCACTCCTCAATCCAGTGAAAGAAACCTGCTCTCCACTTAAGGAAGATAGCCAAGCAAAATTCAATGATGCATAACGTCCAATTACTGACATCGCGCTCTCTTCCTGTCACACACCTCATTGATTATCATTGCTTAGTGCATTCAGAGAGGAGAGACAGCCCCTCCCTATTGCAGATAAGTGGGGCCTTGGGAGAGGAATTGGGGTGGCCATTCTTATAGGTGTAAGATGGAATCTCAGAGTTGTTTTGCTCTGCATTTCTCTGATAGCTAAGGATGTTGAGCATTTCAATGAGTGTCTTTCAGCCATTTTAGATTTCTCTGTTGAGAGTTCTCTGTTTAGGTCTGTACTCCATTCTTTTATTGGATTATTTGTTCTTTTGATGACAAATTCCTTGAGTTCTTTGTACATTTAGATCAGCCCTCTGTCTGATGTGGAGTTTGTGAAGATATTTTCCCATTTTGTAGGTTGCCGTTTTGTCTTCTTGACCATGTCCTTTGCTTTACAGAAGTTTTCAGTTTCAGGAGGTCCCATTTAATAATTGTTTCTCTCAGGTCTGTGCTACTAGGGTTATATTTAGGAAGTGGTCTCCTGTGCCAATGTATTCAAGTTGCATCCCACTTTCTCTTCTATGAGGTTCAGTGTGGTTGGCTTTATATGGAGGTCATGATGTATTTGGACTTAAGTTATGTGCATGGTGATAGATATAGATCTATTTTCATTCTTCTACATGTTGACATCCACTTATGCTACCACCATTCATTAAATATGCTTTATTTTTTCTATTTTAATTTTTTTTTTGCTTCTTTGTCAAAATCAGGTGTTTGTAGGTATGTAGACTGATATCTGGGTCTTTGATTCAGTTCCATTTGTCCTTCTGTCTGATTTTTTTGTTGTTGTTGTTGATGTTGTTGTTGCCAATACCAGGATGTTTTCAGTGCTGTAGCTCTGTAGTAGCCCTTGGAGTCAGGGATTGTGATGCCTCCAGAAGTTCCTTTATTGTACAGGACTGTTTTGGCTATCCTGGGTGTTTTAGGTTTTCCATATGAAGTTGGGTATTTTTCTTTTGAGGTTGGTGAAGACATTTTCTGGGCATTGCATTGATCTGTAAATTGCTTTAATTCTACCTGCCTTAGATCATGGAGGTCTTTCCTTTTATTTTAGTGTACCATCAATTATTTTCTACAAAGATTTGAAGCTTGTGTCATACAGGTCTTCCTCTTATTTGGCTAGAGTTAGTCCAAGACATTTTATGTAATTTGTGACTATTGTGAAGGGTGATATTTCTCTGATTTCTTTCTCAGACTGTTTATCATTTGTGTAAAGTAAGGGTACTGATTTTTTTTGAGTTAATATTGTATCCTGTTACATCACTGAAGGTGTTTATGAGTTGTAGAAGTTTTTTGGTAGAATTTTTGTGGTCCCAAATTAACATATCAACCAATAGTGCGTTTGACTTTTCCTTTTCTGACTTGTATCCTCTTGATCTCCTTTTGTTGTTTTATTGCTCTATCTAGAACGTCAAGTATTATATTGAATGGATATGGAGAGAATGGAAAACCTTGTCTTGTTTTTGATTTAAGTGGGGTCGCTGTGAGTTTCTCTCTATTTATTTTGATGTTGGCCATTGGATTGCTGTATATTGCCTTTATAATGTTTATCCATGTTCCTTGTATCCCTACTCTCTCCAAAACCATTATCATGGAGGGATGTTGTATTTTGCCAAAGGTTTTTCATCATCTAATGAGATGATCATGTGCTTACTTTTACAGGGTGTTTATATGGTGGATTTCAGTGACAAACTTTTGTATATTGAATCACCCTTGCATCTTTGGGATGAAGTCAACTAGATCATGGTGGATGATTTTTCTAATGTGTTATTGGGTTTTATTTGCTAGTATTTTATTGAGTATTTTTCATCAATGTTCATGATTGAGAATTATCTGTAATTCTCTTTCTTATAATGTCTTTGTGTGGTTTGGGTATCAGGGTAATGGTATCCTCTTCAAAAGAGTTTGGCAATGATCCTTTTCTTTCTATTGTGTGGAGCAATTTAGGAGGATTGGTATTAGTTCTTTGGATATCTTGCAGAAATTTGTACTGAAACCATCTGACCCTGAGTATTTTTTTAGTTTGGAGTCTTTTGATGACTGTTTCTATTTCTTTCCAGTTATAGGTCTATTTAATTTGCTTATCTGGTCTTGATATAATGTTTGGAAATGATATTTATTCAGAAAATTGTTCATTTCTTTTAAGTTTTCCAATTTTATGGAGTACAGGTTTTTAAATATGACTAATAATTCTCTGGATTGCATATATGTTTGTTGTTTTGTCCTCTTTTTTATTTCTGATTTTTATATGCCTTTTAGTTAGTTTGGATAAAGGTATGTCTGTTTTGTTGGTTTTCTCCAAGAACCAACTCTTTTTCTCCTTGATTCTTTTATTATCTTCTTTGTTTCTATTTTGTTGCATTCAGCCCTCAATTTGGTTATTTCCTGCCATCTAATTCTCCTGGGGGAGTTTGCTTCTTTTTGTTCTAAAGTTTTCAAATGTTCTGTTAATTCCCTAGTGTGGGACTTTCCCAGTTCCTTTATGCAGTCATTTAGTGTTATGAAGTTTCCTCGTAACACTGGTTTCATTGTGTTCCATAAATTTGGGTATGTTGAGTGGTAATTCTCATTGAATTTCAGGAAGTTTTTAAATTCTTCCTTTATTTCTTTCTTGACCCATTGATGATTCAGGTGAACATTGTTTAATTTCAATGCATTGGTATGCTTTCTGAAATTAGTGATGCTGTTGAATTCTAATTTTAAACCGTGGTGATCCGATAAAGTACATGTTGTTGTTCCAATTTTTAATATCTGCTGAGGTTTGCTTTGTTACCTAGTATGTAGTCAATTTTAGAGAAGTTTTCATGAAATTCTGAGAAGATATGTTTGGATAGAATATTCTATATATGTCTGATTCGTAACATTTGGTTCATAACATCTGTTAATTCGCTCATTTCTCTGTTAATTTTCTGTCTGACAGACCTGTCCAATAGTGAGAGTGGGGTGTTGAAGTTTCCTGTAATTTTAGTTTTCATTGTTGGTGATGTAACTGTGTGTGTGTTTTTACCCTCTTTGGGATTTGCTGCTGTGTGATCATTGATTCTCTCTCTCTCTCTCTCTCTCTCTCTCTCTC
>LOEQ01001581.1:240692-252592 GCA_001685075.1 Bramus lutescens
CTTTATTTTATGCATGTTTGCAAAATCAGTCTCTCTGCATGTCCAACGTATTGGAATAAATGGAGAGCCTCGAGCTTAGTTGGAGTTGGGTTTTTATATCATAAAGGTGAGTGTGAGGGGTTTTTGAGGTTTAAGATCCCCAGTTGACTGACATTTGTCCAGGGATGTCCTGGTGAGTGTGCTGGCAGGCATTCCTATCTACAGGTCTACAGGTTGGGACATTAGACAGTTCCTTTGGATGGTCTGTTCTTGAGTGGTGCTTAGGTAATCTTAGTTTGTGGTGCTTCCTGCAACCAGGTATTGTTTCAGGGTAAACTACTGAGAATCAGTTCTCCATTAAACATATGGATGGCTGAGTCCTACTTAGGCAGGTGATATGGTTGAAAGTAAAGAACTTCCTTTGAGTGGTCTGTTGTTTCTATTTAGCTAATCAAGGCTTGCTCCTACAATGTCCAGACCAGTCTGCTCACACATCCCAAGGATCCCCAGGAAGAACAATAAAATCAGGAGCTTCCCAACCTCCCNCCCCCGCAGTTTATCATAGTGAAGGCAGTCAGGTTGCTTCCTGGGCTTACATAAAAGATTGTCTGCAGGAGGGCATGTCTCCTAAGGACATGAGAACACCCAGGCTCATTAGGGCAAGAAGCAGTTCTTTAGATCAATTACAGTGAGGCGAAACTGTGAGGGGATTGCTGGGACCCAGGGTAAGCCCCTTAAAAAGGCCCCTACTACCTCCACACAGGCATTGATTGACTGTAGGTCCTGTAACATTCTCCAGGTCCCATTAGGCTTGAGTATCACAAACACAGGGCTGTTCCCGGGGCTCATCGAGGATCTTATTTGTCTTCTTTAAGCAGATTTCTGGTGATTTCCTTGAGCATATTAAGTTTAAGTTCAGGTAATGGCCACTGCCTCACCCATTCTGGCTTACCAGGTACCCACCTAAAGGGTTAACCCTGGGGCCAGTTTTTCCATCAAAAAAGGCTAAGTGGTCAATGGTAATAATGGCATCCTTTTGTCCTAACAAATCTTGCCCCAGGAGGTTTGCAGACAACCCAGGGTGGGTCATAGGCCTGAACTATCCTTTGTCTCCGTTCGGCCCCACCCAAGTGTATATTCATTCCCTCCTGGCAAGGATGGAGCCCCTTTATTTGTCCCATTCCCCTCTCCCATTTTACCCTTACCAGGGCGGCTGGGGACATAATGAGGTGGCCACTACTCATCAAAGACAATATCTACTTTCGTTTTAGTCTTTGCCTGCCTGCCATATTCCTTCCCCCTGAAACCACTCTTTAGAAAATTGCAGCCATTTTTGATCTTCCCACTTTTCTCCCGTTCTTTTGGTTAATTGGTTACCTTTGGATTCTTCAGACCTCTCCCGATATTTGACCTTTTCCTGCTCCTTGCCTATCTCCTCCTTCTGCCTGGTCCCCCAGCCAGTTGGTTATTTTCAGATTCTTTTCTTGTTGTTGTTGTTGTTTTTCTGGTTTCTGAGACAGGATATTCTTGTGTAACAGTCCTTGCTGTCCTGGAACTAGCTCTTGTAGATCAGGCTGGCCTTGAACTCAGAGGGATACACCTGCCTCTGCCTCCTGAGTGCTGGGATTAAAGGAGTGCACCACAACCACCCAGCTTATTTTCAGATTCTTTAGACTTCCCCAGCCTGACCTTTTCCTTGCCACTGCTGGTGAGGCAGAGCAGCAGGCTGCAAACATGCCTTAAGGGCTCTAATACTTGGATACTATCTAATACTTGTGCTCTATCTGCCTTTTCTGCAGCCCCACAATGCAGGACAATCAGATCTGGAGCCCCATGAAGCAGAACAATCAGATGCAATAGGGAATCAAGGCAAAGCACGAACTCAGTTTATTTCTTGAGAGTCGGTTTATGTGGGTTAAATGACATCCTATGATGTGGTGGTACCTCCAGCCAACGAGAGACAGCCAAGCCCTCCCTCTGATTGGAGGGCTGTCTACCTAGACTTTGCTTTCTTATCCTCCCTCGATTTGCTCCATAGGAGCCAGGCTTTTCTCTGTCCTAAAAGCCTTGAGGTACAGGCCCTGAGATAATTTTGGCCCACCATCACATAATTCATCAAATATCTAAAAACAGATGCCCCATATTTTCTTATTTTCATGTTCTCACTAAAGATTTACATGAAGTACAAAATACAATAGAAATATAATATTGACTAAAGAATCTATGAACAATGCTATTATAAAAAATATATATTGGATTTTTAAATTTAAAAATTATGCAAAAGTGGTATACATGAGTACTGTTTTATGTCATTTCCACTCCTCCATTCCCTGTATAAGTCCTCCTGTGTCCTCTAATTCCATCTAAAATGCATAATGTCTTCTATAATTATTATTAGATGCTGCTAGAAACAAATCCTGCTAGAAAACCCCTTTCTTGTTGCATATTAGCAATTTAGGAGGGTTTGTCTCCGTAGAAAAGCTTTTCTTTTTTAATGAACCCCCAAAAATGTTTGAACACTAGGTCATTCATTTGTGATAAGAAGTAGTGGGTGGAAATTTCGTGACTCGGTTAGACCTACACGGTGATTCCAGTGACTGTGGGCAAATGCATAAATGTAAATCCCCGTGTGTTCTAAATCCCGGTAGCCTTTTAAAGACACCCCTTGACAGAATTCAGCTCTACCTAAACAACTTGTAACCTTCAGAGTAGAAGTATTAAAGTCCTATGTGCACCACATACATAAATAAGTTTCACAATAAAGTGAACAAGACATACGAGAGCAAAATAAATATTAATTTGGTAGTTGCTCTCCTTGTGATACATAGAAGATGAAAGACTTCAGAGTAGGATTTGTGAAATAGCCTCCACTGATCAGTGTATTCCAGTGGGTCTTAAACAGATGGTGATATGCTATGCTAGCTACAGTTTTCCTGGCAGTTTTATTGTGGACTTTAAATCAGTGACCTTAGAACCACAAAATGCATTTTCTTACACATTGAATTATCTTCATTAACTTGTAGAAAATGTCAGGCCTGATATATCAGCAGGCTTTTTAGGCAGCCTGGTGTGATGGATTTCAGAAAGCCAGCGAAAGGAGTACCAAGTTTATTTGTGTTTTAACTCAACTGGTTCATAGAGTTAAAATACATTAATAACAAGACAGAAAAAAATGTACTATCCAACAAAACACTCTCCTGAGGCTTGTCACTAAGTAACTTAGCAAACCTTCTAGGTCACAAGTACATTCATACATTCTAGCCCCAAATCTGAGACTGGACTACTGTCTTGGCTAATTGTATGTCTAGCGCCTAAGGACTCATGTGTAAGGTAATTGAGATGGGTCAAATCATAGGCTTTATGCTGAAACTACAAACCTCTCAGCATTCAACCTTCTATTTGAGAAATGCGAAGTCTCACAGAGATACCAATTTCGAGGTAGAAATTACAATACCATTGGAAATGTGTGATGATAAAGGTTAAACACAAGGTTTTATAGGCACTGAGTAAAAGAAGCAATTAACTCCAGGCAATAAAACCTCAGTAATGCTAATAGAAGTGCTGATAATTGGGTGAGTCCTTAGCAAGATCAAATTACCTGGGAGAGAACACTCTGGAGAGAGATAACAAACACATTTCAAGGGGGGACAGTATTGCCTATCTGTAGAACCAGAAACCTGTTGTGACCTTGCTGTCACCAATATGTAGGGGTGATCTTGCACATCTGGGAAAGACAAGTTTAATGTTCATTTCTGATGTAATTAATGTGAAAAGTGTTTGATACTTAACATCTAATGTGCTATTCTACTACTTATTGAAATAATCACAATATTTCAGAAATCTGACCACTTGGCTTTACTTTTTTATGATTTATATTTTAAATGCTGTGTTTAAAGTTGGAATGTAAACCAGAAAGATGTGGTCCATAATAAGCTAGAAACAACTATTGCTGACATGTTCAAAGTTATCAAATTATTAAAAGTCATAGTTGGTCAGACAATGTACTCCATCAGTAAAAGTTGCCTCTAGGTGCAACACAAGTTTGAATAAATAAATCATATATAAAAGTAAAGCTTTGTGGATGTACATCTTAAAAGGATACTCAGAATTTAATCTGCAGAACACGGTATAGTTTTAATTTAGTGTTCAGCAAGCAGCTCTACAAATTTGACTTGAGAGTCTACAAATAAATTTGTCTGCCTATTGCTGTATTAAAGCTAATTACCAGAAGAAGATAAATATGATCAGTTTTCTCAAGGATGAATGATAAAGATTGGTCGATAACCACTTTAATGTTTTTAAGTGTGAACTAACTATGGAGAACCTCTGTGGCCGAGCAGAAAAAAAAAATCTCATCTGACTTTTCCTCACCATCCTCCAATCTCTAGTTATGCCTCTCTTCATATGGTGCACAAGCCATTCCACCTCTCCATCTCTACCATCTCTCCACCAAGTGCTTCCATTCCACCTCTCCATCTCTACCATCTCTCCACCAAGTGCTTCCATTCCACCTCTCCATCTCTACCATCTCTCTGTCAAGTGCTTCCATTCCACCTCTCCATCTCTACCGTTTTTCCACCAAGTGCTTCCTCACGGCTGCCATCAGTGTTCCTCACACCATGTGGGTGTAGGTGGAGACATCTCGGGTGTACATTACCTGCCTAGGCCTAACAGTACCTGGCAAAACCGTAAGTTTATTCTACCTTCCCTGGCCTAGCAGTGAAAAGTAGAGCATTTGAAAATGCACAATGTACAGTTTGTAGAGCAAAGGGGCACTAGAAGTTGAGTGTTATAGTTAAGGCACATATTAGAAGAAAGGCTGTAATTGTATTGTAATACCTTGAGGGAGAGACCACCTACTTTGCACTGGAATGAAGGAAGGGACACCACTCATCTGAAATTCCAACTCATGAAAACACAAGGCTAGAGGAGTTTTCTCCTCCTAGAAAACATGTGGAAATGGGTTACTGATAATGTGATCCAGGCAGGTAGGTGTCCATTCCTTTGATGGTTGCTGAACTTGGCAGTGCCATCTGCATGGTACCTGCATTCGACTAATCACATAAAGGAATAAAAGGTGAAGGTGTGGGAAAATCTTCCCCGTGATTTCAGAGAGCAGCTAAAGCCAAGTGCCAGGAGGCTTCTTGAGAGGAGGGCTTCAGAATGCAAGAGGCTGTGAGAGGCCATTGTGTGATGCTCATGTTGTGTGAGTGAGACCTGAGCATGAGTGGAGCCGCAGAAGTATTGGAAATGGCAGGGTATTAATATGTCTACCAAGGAGAATTGCATACAGATAGAGGAACCAGCCCAAATCAGAGTCGTATAATGCAGCAGCCGAATGGGAGAAGGATTAGAACTATTTAAGCCATTTTCAACTGACGTGGAGATACAGAATTTGATATTTTCTTGTTTGGGTTTCAACCTTGCTTAGGACCAATGCGTCCTCACTATGCCCATTTTTTTTTTAATTTTGGGATGTTAATGTATGTTCTATGTCATTTTACTGTGAAAGTGTATACATACACCAAAACATGTGTGTATGTGTTTGTGTGCATGCATGTGTATGTGTGCACATGCATGTGTGTGTATGTGTGATTTCATAGCAGTTTACATTTAAGAGAATACCTTGAGTCTCAAAGAAGATTTTGGACTAAACTTTCATAGTTTTGAGACTATGAGGAAATATAGGAATTTATTGACTACGACTAAATGCTTTGCTATTATGATTTGGTCATAGGTATATGGAGGCCAAGAATGGAATATGGTGATTTTATTGGCTATCTCCCTCAAAGACTCATATATTTGAACACTTAGTACCTAGATGGTGGCATTGTTTGGGAAAATTGTAGAACCTTTTGGAGATGGAGACTTGTTTGAAAAAGTTTGTCAGTGGGAGAGGCCTTTTGATTGTTTATAATCTTGTCCCATTTTAGTTCAGTCTTTCTGCTTCCTGTTTGTATTTGTAGATGTTATCTCTCAGGTTCTTTCTCCCTTCATCATGTTGGCTGCTTGTTACCATGCCGACCTGTCTGAGAAACTCATATGTCCCTGGAATCATAAGCCAAACACATTCTTCTATTTACAACTCTCATAGTCATGGCAGTTTTATTACATCAATACAAAACTAACTGATGAGTTACTTAGTCGCAATATTTAGGTTGTTTGTGTGAAAATGTGTGGGGACTTACTTATTGTGCATTTTACATTTGCAGCTTTTAGGTTTGCCACCCCAGTAAAAAAAAAAAAGTGATACCCATCCAATCATCAATCATTAGATGTCAGTTCCTCAGAGAAGGATGTGGTGTCATGAACCTGGAATGTTGATGGGACCAATACTGTGCAGGTCTTTTACAGATACTTATTTTGAGAAATGTCATGAGTAAAAATGAGACCATAACATGCTATGTGATATTTTGTTTGTGTTCTGACAAATAAAGCTTGCCTGGAGATCTGAGAGTGGAGCCAATAGTGAAGCACAGAAGCCAGGAAGTGGTAGCATATACCTTTAATCCCAGCACTTGGGAGGTGGAGACAGAAGGTGGTAAGGTGGGGTGTAGACAGAAGCTCAGTCCTTTGAGACTGAGGAACAAGAGAGGAAGGTGACTGCTCTTGGTTCTCTGATCTTCCAGGTTTTTAACCCATTATCTGACTCCTGTTATTTACTGATTAAGATTAAATAGATTAATGCTTCAATGACATGTCCAGACAACACAATTTTACAATGTACCACAGCACCCATCCTCCATATCTTCCCTTTTTTCTAGGCTGTTTTCCATCATAGATATGAGCATATCTAGAGGGTGATTCATGGGACCTATTTTCCATATAACTCTATAATGCCTTTGATATCAATATTTGATCCAGTTATTAGTTTATGCATTAAATCATTTACAAATATAATAAAAGTGTCTATGATGAAGGATGAAAGCCAGATTAATCTATGGCTGTAAACAATAGTACTTAGAAGAAAAATTGACAATATGTTCAGCTAGCAGAATGATAGTAGCAAGTTCCCTGTTGGGACCTGTGATCTCTCCAGCCACCAACTCTTGACCAGGTTTACAAGACCAAGAATTCACTTCTTTTGGAGTGGGCCTCTGATTCAATGAGCAAACATTTGATTACCTCTCTACCATTTGTATCACTCTTCACCAATGTCACATTTTGATAGTCCAATAATTATTGTAGCTTTCAGAGTTTGGATCTGAATATGCACCTTAGAGATGGTTTCTCTCCCCCCCAAAAAAAACACACAGCAATTACTGGCACTATGAAAGCTAGCAATCAGGAAGAAAGCTTCCACCTCAAATCCAATTTGATTATTACATGTTCTGTGACTTAATGTAGGGTATCTTCAGAAAAAAAGAAGAAGGAGGAGGAGGAGGAAGAGGAGGAGGAGGAAGAGGAGGAGGAGGAGGAAGAGGAGGAGGAAGGGGAGGAGGAGGAAGAAGAAGAAGAAGAAGAAGAAGAAGAAGAAGAAGAAGAAGAAGAGGAAGAAGAGGAGGAGGAGGAGGAGGAGGAGGAGGAAGAAATGTGTCTTGTCTTCAAATTATCATGGGTAGCCAAGAACAAGGCAAATAACTAACATTCTTTTGAGGGACTATATTGAGTCTGACTGTTAAAAAAGTTTCAAAAGGCTATCATACTCTTGGCAAAGGGATTTTGTCTGATGAACTTTGGTTTCAGAAAGAGAGTTATGCTCCTTCAGCATTTGGCAATTTTAGCTTTACAGTTAGCATAGAAGAACTTCCCTGCATATGACAAAGCTCTGTTTTAAATAATTAGTCTATTAATTAAAAGATTGTAAGATCTTCTAAAGCCATTGTCCATTGTGTTTCAAGCATAACATGTACTCTAAAAAAATAACTAATAAAAATCTCAGAGATACAGGACAGGAGCAAAATGATTTTGAAAGGTCAGTTTCCAAGTGTTTCAAAAGATTGCACTCCTACTTATGAGACTGTTCTTGAGGCTTTGTAAATAAAGATGTACTAATTATTGGTTGATTTTAGGATTTGATTGTATCATGGCTTAACTTTTAAATAACAAATGTGTTCATCTGAAAGATATTTAATACCTTAGTACATCTTGGAATTGTAAGGCTGAAATGCTGCACTTTCCATGATTTAAGGTTTGATCAGTTTAATCAGTCCCAGTTAATGCAGAATACAATTAGAATTATCTAACAAGAATTAGAAGTATGCTACTTTGTTTAGTACAATGTGAAACGTAAGATGATAAAAACCTATTTAGTGATTATGAAAACTAATAAGAATAAACAAAACATAGCCATGATCTTTTCATATATTTTGCTATTATAAAGAGTCACCAGGAACCGGGGTAAGGTTAAAGTCAGAAAGTTAAAGTTACCCTTTTCTTAACCTTTAATGTTCTTCTCATTGTGTTTCAGTTTTGCTAAGTCAGAAAGTAGACCAGAGTCTCAATCTAAAAGAGATAAAAGATATCTACAGGTATTTGGGGAGCAAATGAAAGCCAGAATGGATATTAATATTAAAATAATAATCAGTTTAAATAAATGAAGTTTTTTCATCTTTAAACATATTATGGAATAATAATTTAATCAAATAAGAGTGAATATGACAGAACAGTGGATTCTTTATGATTATAGAACATAGTATAACTACATATAGTATATAATTATATAAAGTATAATATGCAAAAGTACAAATTAAAATGCCATTAGCTTTTTGATAAAAATACTAGAATCATAATTCATCTGTGGTATGTTTTAATGAAGGATGAGTGCTCAGAAGAAAATATACATTCCTAGGAACACTATTCATTGAAATGTCCAACTATACATGTAACTAGCAAATTCAGTATATACTAGAACTCAATGTCTTTGGGTATGAGTATATTGTATTTTTAATAATTTACAACTGCTTAAAGTTTCTAGAAACTGAAACTACTATTCCTAAATAGAGAATAAACTTTACAGTTATGACTTGTGAATTTCTTGCTATTTGTTCCTTGTCTATTTCTGTCAATTCTTTGAGAGTTTCATGCAATATGTTTTAATTACATCCTTGGCAGACCTCTTTTCATCCCATATCCACTCCTATTCCCTAACCACCCAAATCAATGTCCTTATTTTAAGTCCCTTTCAGAGCAACTTATGCATCTCAAATATTCCTAGACGTATGATTTTCCACTGGAGTGAGGCTGACTTACCAAAGATTGTACTAAGGACTATACTCGTGGAGAAAACTGTCTTTCCCTTCCCCAGCAGCTAGCAATAACCAACAGCTCCATGACTTGGACAGTAGCATTGTGAGTCCTATTTTAATCTCCATGCTGTGAGTTAGATTTACTTGAGCACACATAGCAGCTTGGTTTCATTATGTTCTACGACTCAAGCATATGATGTCTTTAGTAATAGTGTTCAATTGTGTATCTGAGGATGCCTAAGAGTAATAGAAATAACCTTCAATGTTTTAGGAATTTATGGAACCTCACTAGTCAAAAGAAATAAACCATATCTATCCTTGGAGATTTATTTGTTAGCCTGTGGTGATTAGTAAGGGCAGTGTTGACCTGATAAAGGGTAATTCCATTTTAATTATTGCCTATTTTTCCATACTATTTTTTTCCTATTGCTAGTAATGGATTCCACATCTAAGAGAGTTTGAGTCCAACCCTATAGTCATATAGTGATCAATAATAAAATTTTAGAATTTCAGATCTTATCTTTTTTAAATAATGGATCACTTGAAGTAGAATTATCTGCAGAGTATGTTAATGTCAGGTTTTTGTGAATTGTTGTCATGTTCATCTTTCTATTTGAAGATAATCAAACAGTAATACTGAAGCACATCTCAATATTCATATGAATTAATCAAGTGAAGTACATCATTTTTTCTCAAATAAAATCACAAGGAAAATGTCACAGTTTCTGAATAAATTATTCAAAAGAGAAAAATGATTAGGAAAATTGCCTTGATGGGCTAAAATTGTTGGTGTAATTAATTTATAACTTTACATTTCCTCCATGGGTAGAGTGAATCTTAGGACTCTTTCCCTGACTTTATTTAATTTTGTTATTGACTTTTTTGATGGCATGTAAATTTGTTAGCATTTACTATACATTTTATCAGTTTTATACACATTTTATGAATACATGATTTGGAAAATGATGTGTTTTGTGAGGTCTATGGTTTTGGCTATGCAGATAAAGCAGTGTATGAAGAATGAAAGTGAACTGTTATCATCAAAATAAGTTGGCTTCTATTCTTCCTGGTTAGTTTTATACCAACTTTGATGGTTCGATAACTATTTGTCAGAACTATTTCTAGCCAGTTCCATCTGCTTTCATTTTCCAGGCAGCCTGGCGAGACAAGCAGAAATAAGAAGGCAATAGAATATTTGACTAAGTCTCTCCCTCTAGGTCACCACCCTAAAATTTCCATGTTGACATATAACACTATAAAATATAATATAAAGTTATATACTTCCAGAGGTTGGGGTTTTATTACCCTTTATCATAATAAGAGGCAACCATGCACTAATACTTCTTAAAAAGAGATGGCTGTCAAGCACCAACATGTGATTCACAGTAATTAGAATTTTGGCTGAAACTATACAAAGAAGGACACCAGACACAGTAAAGGAATAAATGGTTCTGATGTGTAAAATAACCAAATGGGGGAAATCTACAGCAATTCCGATAATGACCTTTCACAAATAATGACCAGACATCTTGCTTTATTTTGCTTAATGCATGAAATTTGGAGTTTAATATATTATTTTTACAACAAATGCATTTTTCACAACTCTGAATCCATGTCTTTGCAATGAGATCCTCATACTTTCTCCTCATGATTCTAAGCCTTACACACAGGATTAGCAATATCCTAAGGTATTGTATCTACATTCTGTTGGTAGAATGTGGCCTCAAGAGTATGTGCTGTTAGTCCCTTCCCAAGAAAATGTCCCCACATTAACTAGCCACAGACTAGCCTGGTGGACAATAAAAGACATTTTGCTAAATTTCTCATGTTGCCTCAGGCAACATCCATTTAATAACATACTTGTGAATATAGCTAGAATAGAGAGTCAGATCCCCAATTTGTTAACAGCCTGTAAACACAAAACCTACATGAGATCAACCAGAGTTTTCTTGTATGTAGACCCATACCTCTACACTATAGATGCATAAATTATATGCATGATTGTTATATTATACTTTGGATAAGTAGGCTTCATAGTTTCCCTCCTGGTTTGATAAATGCCGTTTTTCTAGAACATAGATATATTATTTTGGGTTTTTTTTGTCTGTAGTTGTTTTCAGACTACAATAATAAACTCAAATAGTTGATGTAAAGATCTTATTACTATGAAGAATAAACATTTCCTAATGAGTCATTTACATAATATTTACTGACCACCTTTTAAATCACTCTCTGATCAGATCAGGTAGGTTATTACATAGAACTGGTAAGTATTCATATATGGCAAAATATTGTCAATAATGTTTGCTTTAATTAAATGTACTATTACACTATTTTTGTTATTTCTAATTGATAACAATTACTACATCCTCTAATGTTTGCTGTTATTTTGCAGTTGATTTGAAAGTATTAATAATAAATTCAAAATCAGTTGTGAGGCATCTGAGTCACATTAAAGAAAAAGAAATCCAAAAATTACCTCTTGGTGTCAGTTAACTAAAAACAAGTCCATATTTTAATTTTTTTCTTGCACTCTTCAGATATCTTCTATAATTTCCATCTCTCTGTCTCTCTGTTGAATAAATCTGAATCTGTGTCTGCGTGAAAGCTCTCCTCTGAATTTGCCCTTGTGTGTGTCCTTCTCTGTGTGTCTCTGAGGGTAAATCTGTCTATTATATCTCTGTGTGTAAATGTGTCTGTCTGGATGTCCCTAACATAGGCTTTTTTTTTTAA
>LOEQ01001581.1:271223-306661 GCA_001685075.1 Bramus lutescens
GGTATATTCCCAAGGGTGGTATTGCTGGATTCTGGGGTAGGTTGATCCCGAATTGATTATTTCTTTCAAACTACTAATTTTGTTACTGACTTATTCTTGTTTTTTTCAAAGCCGTAAGGTTAAGGTTAAATCACTTTTAATTTATTTCATTGAGAGTACTCTGAATTTTTTAATGTAGGCCCAAAATATGTTTGTATATGTATGTATGTATGTATGGGTAATATATGTATGCATATATATTTTTATATAGTATATAAATTCTAAAATCTATTTAAAATTCAATGTTTAGTATCTTATAAAATTTTAGTGTTGATCTTTCTCATTATACATATATGTATATATATATGTGTGTGTATGTATGCATATGTTTCTGTATTGATCCCTTGAGCAGCAGAGATAATGCTATATGTTCATGTTTTCTGTATCAAGTAAAATTATTGTTACTTAGTTTAAATATATGTTTATAGAAACCGTATGTACAACATACATATATAATATGTACTTAACATATAAACTAAATTTGACTGTTTTTCAAGGTGATAATCAAAAGTACTTGACATATTTATATCAATATGACAAATATGTAAGTTAATAAACATGTGCAAAGGTTTATTTAGTTCACAGTCTGTATCTCTAGCTTATGATCCATTGGCCACATTTTGGGAAACGTGAATAGCAACGTGTGTTGCTGATAGGGGAAGCCATGTATATTACAAGGCAGTACATCACTGGAGCCGTGTGTTGCTGGCAGGGGAAGCCATGTACATTATACACCTGGAAACAACCAGGAGAGGTAAGGACAGGGAGAGAATCCTCAAACCATTTTGAAAATATTTTCCCAGTGACACATCTTAAAGGTCTAGGGTGTGTCTAAACAATATCTCCCTTTGTACCTACTTTAGCAATTGACACATGGACATTAATCAACAACCCTTTTAAGAGCAATATTTATAGACTATTCGACATCAAAATCATAATAACATCTCTAGGATTCAAATCAGTTTAACTCATGTGTCCTTTTCAAAAAGTGTCTCTCACTTTGCTGTCAGACTCAATAGACTGCTTAAGCGTACAGAGTGCTGAGATGATCCATGTGTGTCTCCTGAAATAATTCTTAGTTAAATAAATATTTTTAAACTATCAGTTTATGAAATGACATTAGGTATTGAAAACAATATCGAAAATTAAGAATGAATACCTATTCATCTATTATCTGTAAATTTAGAACTTATTAAGAATAAATGTGTATATTATATATTTGAAGTTCAGCACCCAGTGATAATGTACAGAAACAGGGATCTCTTTGTAATATATATTATATTATACACATTGTGTATCATACATTAATATATATATATATATATATAGTGCATGTTGTACACATGATTATATATGTGTTTTCATATATACTTGATTATAATTGTATATAATTGCATATAAAATAAATTGTAGGGAGATTTACAATTCACTATGCAATGAGATATGTAAAGAAATTTTGCAACTGTTTCATTTGTTACAGCTTTTCAGGACTGTAGAACAAAGGATTATAGCTCATAAGAACAAGAAACAGATGCATTAAACTACTCATGTGCCAACAATACCAAAGAAACTATATATTGGGTATGTATACATTCACAGAACGCAGTTAAATAAAAGCATAAATGAAGGGAAGTGCTATATCCTCTGGCTGGCATAATATTGTAAGCACTAGAAGAACATTAACAAAGACTAATTTGACAATTTAAAGCACAAACAAAAACAGATGTCTAGAATCATTTAAATTGCCTGTGGGTCTGGAAACATGGTCAACATACTTATAACATAATTAAAGAGAACTGAATAATAGCTGCTCAGTCTCCTCAGTAAAAGAGAGGCCTCTGATTGCTGCAGGCCACCATCACCCCCTTTTATGTCTTTGACATCAAGAGTGGATTTTAGCAGCTATTTCTCAATG
Organism: Bramus lutescens; assembly: GCA_001685075.1. Lineage (NCBI taxonomy): Eukaryota > Metazoa > Chordata > Mammalia > Rodentia > Cricetidae > Bramus > Bramus lutescens. Next base: position 273,178 of record LOEQ01001581.1, read on the forward strand.
CTTGCCTGAACATTTGTTTCACACCAGGATTCCTTGCTGTTGTACTTAAGCTTCTTCTTCATAGAAGTTGATCACTCTAGCATAGTATCATTGTTTGGAGAAGTTCAAAATCTGTTTTAGTCTACAAATACTTTTGTTTCTCTCTCATAAGCTTTTCAAATGATACACTCGGGCTAGATCAGAAATGTTTCTCTTCACAATGAATGAAAGTAAAACCTGAAGTCCATGCCTGCTCAAGGTGATGAGAATTAGAAATATCTGAGTGTTGAGATCCTAACAAAATATTTATATCATGTCCCCAAACTGCTCAGTGAACATTATGGTGGTCTTTAGTTTATACTATGTATGTATAAACATTTAATTTAAGGAGAACATCAGATTATATTTAATTTACGATTTTTCCTAGAAGCGTTTACTTAGCAGGTTAAAATTTTTTTTCAATAATTTGCAGTGAGTATTGAAAATACATAAAACATTGCTTTCAAATGTACAATTTTTATTTTTGTTGTTGTTTTATCCTAGTTGTATCAAATATTTAAGTTGTTTTATTCCTTTTATTTTATCCAAGTTCAAACCTTTTACAAAAGCTTTCTTTTCATGTTTTTAAATGAACTTGAATCATTTTTGCATAATACTTTTGATATTTTGTAAGATTGTAAATGTTTAATCAAACCCCTTTGCCTATTTTTCTATGTAATTTTTATTCAGTTTGTAAGATACTGAAAGAAGAATTTGCTGTGCCTCATTGATAGCCTTGTTATTTCGTTGATGCAACTCACATCCATTGGAGGACCTCTCAGCTCTGAAAGCAGAACCTGTCATACACTTAAAGAAAGGGCCCCAAATCTAACCCTGGGACTGAAGGACAGGAGTATATCATTTATTACAATTTGCTGATTGATTGCACTTAAATTACATTGTATAAATACAGTTTACATATAATTATATAAAAAGGAATATATCATATGAAAGTTTGTATATTGAAAAAGTCAAGTGCAGACAAGATAGCTTGGTGGCTAATGTGTTTGCTGCAATGCCAGATGGCCTGAATTCAATCCCCAGGCCCACAGGATAGAAGGAGAAACTGACGTATGAAAACTACACTCTAACCTCACATAGATACTGAGTAATTTGTTACTCATAATAAATTGTGTTTTATGCTCACAAACATACACACCCATGCATGCTCCAAATAAATAATGGCAATAAAGTTGCTTAAATTAAAAAGGTTATGATGAAAATGAGAGTTCATTCCATTTATATTATCAAATAACCTTAACCCCTCTTATCTGACTCATTAGCTACTGTGCCCAATCCCTCCACATGCATGTAATATCTGTATAGCATAGTTCTCTTTAAACCAGTTTTACAACAAAACTGTATATATTGCTCAACAATACAAACAGTATCTTATAAAATATACCAGTGTTACTATAAAATATGAGCTAAAATCACATTGTAGCTGAAGATAATGACCTTTAGTATATATACCCTCATTCCTATTTAGCTGTTGAGCTCCATCTTATATAGTTGAGCTCTACATTCATTTAGCCTTTTAATAATACATCATACATTTTCAGAAATTGAGTAATTATATGAGGCTTATAAGCTTAGTACCTCCCACTACCTCCTCTGCTAAATTTTGTTTAACAGCTTTTTCACCTAAACATTAAAGAATAAGACTATACATGCTATGCAACTTAAGGTGATACAAAGTAGTAGATAATCTTTACTGACTGAATGAGGCAGAGAAGTACAGCATTTCTAAAAGTATTATGTTCTGTGTGACTCAGCAGAGTATAGAAAAGGGGGAGTGGTCAAGGGCTGCGCAGTGGTCTCAGTCAGTGAAGTATTTGATGAGCAAGGCTGACTGCCTAGATTTTAATGTCCAGCACCTATATAAAAAGTTTTATAGAGAATTTCTCCTCCAGTGATGGGAAGGTGGAATCAGGAGGCTCCTTGGATCTCATTGGCCAAACTTTCTAGCCAATCACTGACTTTCATTATCAGTGAAAAAGCCTGAGTTAAAATAGGAGGTGGGAAGCCATCAGAGTGGACACTCAGTGTCAACCTCTGGCCTCTATATACACACACGTATGAAACTACACACACATTTACATACTTGACACTCAAACATTGACACAGAATAAGGACTAACTTAACAAGATGTCAATTTATTATTAAAACATTTGATGGCAGTATCAAACTTTCAGCAGCTCAGTCTCATCAATTATGTATGTTTTATATTATATTATTACTTAAAAACATGTCTGTTTGAACTCTATCCCATTCCCGTTATGTGACAATGACCACGTGATTTCTGAAGGCATATGGATATGTTCTTTTTAGACAGTATAAACTTTGGGGTCCTGAAGTGCTTTAACTTTGAAGAGATTGACTGGTTTGTGTCAATGATGAACCTGGAGGAAAACACATTCTTTTCACATATGGAACCTGTAGACATGCACTCTAGATTATTTATCAACAATTATTGTATTCAAAGAAGCTGTTTCTGTGGGGTAGGGCAATAGAGGAGACACATTAGAAGTATTTTTTATTTTTTATTGATTTTATTGAGCTATAATTTTTCGTTGCTCCCCTCCCTTCCTCTTCCCTCTCCTTCAACCCTCTCCCAAGGTCCCCATGCTCCCAATATATTCAAGAGATCTTGACTTTTTCTAGTTCCCTTGTGGATTAGTACCATATATGTCTCTCTTATGATCCTCACTGTTGTCTAGGTTCTCTGAGATTGTGAATTGTAGGCTGGTTTTCTTTGCTTTATGTCTAAAGGCCACTTAAAGTGAGTACATATGATATATGTCTTTCTGGGTCTGGGTTAACTCACTCGGTGTGATGTTTTCTAGCTCCATCCATTTGCCTGCAAATTTCAAGATGTCTGCTGTGTAGTACTCCATTTTGTAAATGTACCACATTTTCCATATTCATTCTTTGGTTGAGGGGCATTTAAGTTGTTTCCAGGTTCTGGCTATGATAAACAATGCTGCTATGATCGTAGTTGATTGAGCACATGCTCCTGTAGTACGATTGAGCATCCTTTAGGTATATACCCCAAAGTGGTATTGCTGGGTCTTGAGGAAGGCTGTTTCACTTAAGGAAATGCCTAACACCCTTAACCACCAGAGAAATGCAAATCAAAACAACTCTGAGGTTCAATCTTACACCTGTGAGAATGGCCAAGCTCAAAAACACTGATAAAAACTTATGATGTAGAGGATGTGGGTATAGGGATCTCTCATGCATTGCTGGTGGAAGCAAACCAGTGCAGCTGTTTTGGATATCAGTATGGCGATTTCTCAGAAAAATAAGTTAGAAGTATTTTTAATCAAGTCATTGTAACCTTTTTTTTTTAATTGACCTCTTCCATACATTTCTGTTCCCTTATTCTTATATACTGAAGTTTAGATGTTTTTGTGGTTTTAGAAAAATCCTAAATGAAGAAAGGACATTGTTTTGAAAAAAAAAAAAAAGATAAAAGCCAAACTAATTTCTGGAAAAGGCCAGAACATGATAACACTATTGCTTGTTTCATTTCAAAGCAAAGACTGTTTATACATAAGCTGAACTGTGTGAAAAATAATTTTAATGTTAGTGCTAAGATTATAGTTGTGCAATTTTTAAATCCAGCAACAAAATATGCTACCTGTTTAAAACTGTGTCATTTTAATAATGCGTTCACATCAGTGTAAGCTGTCAGAGAAGGGTGCTCTCAGAGATGAAGCTCTATTGGTCCACCCGCTTCAATTCGTGGTTTTGATCTTTGAAAGCAGACTGAAGCGCTGTGTATGTGTTGTGATTCTGCCGCTCCTTTCTCTCTGATGTTCCTCATCACACACTTATCAGCAGCAGTACAGGAATGACAGGAAAGAAAGCTTGTTTCATTGTCAACAGCCTCAGTCCCAATAGAAATGCTGGGCGGGGGTGGGCAGCAAAATATGGGCTCCTCATCCAAAGACCTTATTTCCTAGTCATTTGCCTCTTCTTCTGCTCTGCCTAGAGATAACAGATGGCTGGGTGGTGATTTGGGATGCTAATTAGGCTGCGGAGTTTTTCAGCTAGCCTTAGGTAGACACAGTCCTTTCAGGCCTGATTACCACTGTGCCATTTTAAAATGCTCACAGATAACCATTAAGCACCCGTTAGTCATCAACTTTTTACAAACAATAAAACCGTGATTAACACTCGTATTACAATAATTCTTAAGCAGCCCTCCGCAGCAGCCACGCAGCAATGAAGCACACAGCGGCAGTTTGGAAGTCAGTTTCGGTTTCTAACGGAGCTAAGGAACTAGTAACCATGGAACTAATGAGAATTAGAAGCGTTTTGATGGAACTCTTTGAACTCTGCGATAGAGTGATAGAAAGGGAATGCCCAGGAGAACAGAGTCTCAGGGGTGGAAGTAAAAGATTTGAAAGGAAGCCTAACTAGCCATTTGAATAAAACATTGAAAGCTAGAGCATAATGATGTGCATATTATAATTGGTAGTATATGGAGGAAAATATCTCTGATTATATTACTGAATAAATCCCAATGGACTATTAAAAGGAATACTTCTGTCCAATTCATCAATGCATGTACTTAAAAGTAAGTGCACAAGTTATACAAGGCATATATACATATAGGTGATTAATATTTTAATTTATAAATTGATAAAACAATTCTTGTTCTAAAGGGAAATTACACTTGGATGAAAACCCATTGCTGAATTTTGAGGTATATTTCCCCAAGTCCAGAATATATTTTAATAATATTTAATGAATATGGACCATATTTTCAGGAATTAAAATTATATTTAATTTTAATCGAATGTCTAAGTTCACATTTCCTTTTGTAAAGTAGCAAATGAAACATTAAGTGTAGATGAAATATCTGAATCACTATCAAATTTTGTGTAATAAAATGAGTTAAAGTCTACTATAAAACATACTCATCTGTCCAAGTGCAGGGACAAGTAGCAAACTAGCTAAAAAGAATATTCTCATAATGACCTCCCTGCTGTGTCTTTTTGTTTGTTAATTTATTACTAATGAGAAATCAGATAAATCCTTTAATTCTCATTAAGTTCAGTTTCCTGCGTGAGCTCAATTCAATGAGGCTTCTAAGAATTAAAAATAAGAGGGTTCACATTAAATGTTCAGTCTAAATCCGAGGATCCTATGTCTGGTGGTACAGGCCTGTAATACCAGATCCTTCGGGTCAGAGGTAGAAGGATCCAAGGTTCAAAGCTAACCCAGGGAAGAGAATGAATTTGGCATTCTGCTGGGCAACAATAGCAATTCTTTCTCAGATTAACAAATTTAAAAGGATGTAGCACTCATAGTAGAGCATTGAATAGTATATTATGCAAAACCTCAAGTTCAATATCCAGAACCCATAAACATAAAAGGAAACTCAGTTCAATATTTCCTTTATGTCGCACCTCTCCAGGTGAATTCAGATGCTGCTATCAGCATCTTTGCACTGGGGGGATATGAGAGCTGGAAATTCTATTCAAGTCAATTATGTATTCTTGCAGCAAATACTGACTGAAAAAGCTATTTCACAGGAATTTCATGTAAAACACGTCTTGCTCTAATACAATTCAAGTTGATGTGTTTGTTGACATTCCACGATAACCTAGAACTTTTGAAATTTCAAATGTCTTCCCACTGACTTTGGATCTATTTCAGTGTTAGAATGTTTGACTTGCATTGAATTTTCAGAATTCACACACACACACACAAAAAAAAAGAGGAGGAGGAAGAGGAGGATGAGGAGGAAGTTGAGGAGGAACAGAGTTACATGGTTTCTAGGAATCTGATCTCAGGTCATTCAAACATTAGGGGTGTGGTGTAATAAAAAATATCTTTACAACACCCATGTTAGCATGTCTATTGCTGCTGTCCTTGCTCAGCTCATGCTTAGTTAGTCACGATGATGAAACTTGATGGATGCAGTTTGTTATGCAACTAAGAAAATCAATCTCCCAGAAAACCCCATGATTCTCTAGCTACTTCTAATCCATCTTCCACAAAGTTCCCTGAGTGAGACTTCAACATAAGCAAAGAACTACAGGCAACTGAAAGATGCTGAGAGCTACAGCAGGAGAGACTCTCCATCACCAATTGATCAGCAATGAAAGTGTACAGGCAAGTAACATTACAGACTGATGAGGTTGCTTTGCATTGAGGAACATGTATACTCACACATATAAGTATGGAACAAGAATAAATAAAACATGAGGCCATGAATTTGAAAGAGAGCAAGGAAGGGTACTTAGTCTTTAAAAAAGGTAAAAAAAAATAAACAAACAAACAAATTAATTAATAAAAACACCGAGAAAATGTTCTTTAATCTATCTCCTCTCTGTTGGTGGATATATTTGCCATCTTAAGATCTGTATTTGCCATTGTACAATATAGTTCTGACTAAAAACACAGATGTCAAAGCATAGGGAGGATAAAAATAAAAAACTGTCTTTTTAAAGACAGAATGAATTTATTAAAATTTGAGACATTTTCTGTATTAGCGTAATAATTTGTCTACAGATTTTCTGGCAAGTTTTCTTTTCTGTGTCAACTTCTATTTACAAACTTATTAGTATGTTTTCTATTTTTCTTTAACTTGTTTCAATATCACTTTTTATGCACCCAGCAAAGCTTTTATATGCATTATTTCATAATTTTATACCACTCATATTCATGTTTTTCATGTGATTCATATGTCCCCGATTTTTAGATATGATTTATCTATATTCTACATTTTTCTTCATTTTTGAGATAATTATACTCAAAGAAAGTGATAGGCTATTTAATTAAATACAGTAAATAAACACAATTATAACACAGATATTTATACTTTCATCACACTGAACATTGCATGCTCTGTTTATGATTGCATATTTTCATATTGCCTCTGTCTGTGCTAAGAAGGGGACCCATTTATGCATCCCTTATATTTCTTACTTTTACATTAATATTTTTATTTATTTGTTTGTTTGTTTGTTTATTTATTTATTGCTATGCTTTAAAGCTTCAGAAAATCATTTGCTCTCTTTTCCGGGCAGAAATTTTGCGAGAGTCGGAATACCTGGAATTAGACTGTGAAAAGGTTTCTTCTAGAATTGACGCATAAACAAGATTGGAACAAGACGAACCATAAAAGGGGGAGATTTTTGCTAGGTCCTACACAAGACAAAGAATTACAAGCAACATTTGGCTTCTGGGAGGAGAATCAGAGTCTCCCAGGATAAAGTCCGTCCTTAATCGTCAAAAGTAAAGGTGTCAGTCATAAAAGCATAAATACAGGAAATCATGAATGTATTTTGTTAAAACACATTCTAAAATTTCTACTTATATACATTTGCACACATGCAAACACACACATAAGCATAATAAAAGAAAAATAAGTTATCAAGCCCAGGATTAGGTATGAGGATTTCAACAGAACAGAGACTCTCAACCTTTCTAATGATGTGACCCTTTAACAAAGTTCCTCAGGGTGTGGTGAAGCCACAACTATAATCTTATTGCTGCTACTACTTTGTAACTATAACTTTGAATCATAATGCAAATATCTAACATCAAGACAGTCTTAGGCAACCACTGTGCAAGTGTCGTTAGACAGATAAAATGAGTTGTGACCCACAGGTGGAAAAATGCTGACATACATGGTAATTGGTGGTAGCTGGGAGAAAGAAGATAAAGAAGTGATGTAATTCTATTTCCATTAGAAACATGAAAAAATAAAATAAAGTTTAAGAAGGAGAAAAGGACAGGCCAGTGAAAATGTAGTATACAGTGGCATTACAAATAAACACTATCTTATTAACAAGAAAAAACAATTTCTAAACCTAAATGCATTAATTTTCTTTTGTAACCAAAACAAAATAAAAATAGAGGCTTTTAAGTGATTGTCAAAGGTTAGACATTTTCTGTGAAAGTGATATACAGATTTTAAAATATGTTGAAAATATTTTCCTCTGTGTGTGTGTGTGTGTGTATGTGTGTGTAGGGGCAGGAAATTGGCACCTGCTTTCAAAGATGCATGTGCGGAGAAAAGAGAACAACTTATGGGAGTTATTTCTCTTATTCTGCCCTGTGGGTCCTGGTGATCACAGTTATAGCATTAAGGCTAGCAAATAGTATCTACCTGCCAAGCAATCTCACTGGAATTTAATCCACATCATTTTGTAAACTTCATNCACACTATTCCAGTTAGGGTTTCTATTACTGTTAGGGTTTCTATTACACGATGGCCACAGCAGTAATTATAAAGGAAAATATTTCATTGGAGTGGCTTGCTTACAGTTCAGAGGTTCAGTCCATTATCAACATGATGGCACATAGTTTTGTGCAGGCAGACATGGCACTAGAGGAATAGCTGAGAGTCCTACATCTTGTAGACAATAGGAAGTTGTCTTTTGTACTGGACATAGCTTGAGCATATAAGAAGCCTCAAAGCCTGTCTCCACCAGAGTCACACACTTTTTACATCAAGGCCACACCTACTTTGGCAAGGCAACACCTCCTAAAAGTGCCACTCCCTTTGAGGGCTATTTTCTTTCAAACCACCATGCACAATATGAGTAAAAACTATTTTATCTGTGTTCTTTAAGAATATTCATATACATAATTATATAGATATATACACATATATGCTATATGATTGTTCATTTTATGTTTTTAGTAGTCAAATGATCACAATTTTACCCAATCAATCTGCCAGGTAGTTAGGGCCTCAGTTTTCATAGTCCTGGTGCTTAATAAGACTTTGTTCCTAACTTTTACATGTGGAACAAGTGTTAGAGACAGGAAACAACTCCAACAATGCAACTAGAAAATTAATGGGAAGTATAGTGGATTTGCACCAAGAAGATCAATTAGGAGACGATCATGGTAGTCCAAGAAAAGTAAACAGATGCTGGATGAGTGGGGTCAGTGTAATGGACAGAGATCATATTGGGGCCATGGAAGTTCAATTTATATCTGTTTACCTGTTCATAGTCAATGCCTTTGATTTCTTGTATGTATGTTCTTTAAAAGGAATATATAGTCTACCTTGTTTTTCCCTGTATATCAACTGAATATGTCCCTATATTAAAATGAATTATTGGCTGTTTTCTTTGCTTTTCTCTGTTTGTCTTTCAATTTTGACAATTCAAGGCATATTTTTTACATATTTGAAAATTGTAACAGTAATAAAGGGGGTTTAGATTGTTCCAAAGAATTTCATTTTGTAACAGTTAAATTATTATCACATTTGTACAAATTTGCATCATATACATATGCACAGAGTACTTGCACATTAAAACATACATTTTATTTACTGTGAACTGTGAATGTTATCAGAGTAATTTGTAGATACAGTGTCAGGATAGGCCTTAGATTTGCCTATGTCATGTTGTAGGAGGAGTCCACTTATTTGTCCCAGCCGCTTAGCCTCAAAATAACCACACAGAAACTCTATTAATTAAATCACTGCTTGGCCCATTAGCCCTAGCTTTTTAATTGACTAACTCTTACATTCTGATTTAACCCATTTCCTTTAATCTATGTATTGCCATATGGCTGTGGCTTACTGGGTAAAGTATTGGCATCTATCTCCAGCAGGCTATATGACTTCTCTCTGACTCTGCCTCCTTTCTCCCAGCATGCCATTTAGTTTTTCCTGCCTACCTAAGTTCTGCCCTATTAACAGGCCAAGGCAGTTTCTTTATTCATTAATGGTAATCACAGCATACAGAGGGAAGTCCCACATCAATGTCTACATCTCCTAGCTACTTTTCTATTGCTGTGTTGAGACAACAGGACCAATGCAACTTAAAGAAAATCATTCTTAAGTGTTTACAGTTTTAGAGGGTCAATGTCAATGACCATTATAGATGCAGTCAGACAGGAACTATTCATGTGTATAGGAGAGAGAGAGAGAGAGTCTCTCTCTCTCTCTCTCGAAGAAGAAGAAGAAGAACTGGGGATGGCATGGACTTTTGAATTTTCAAAGTTCACCCCCCAGAGACATTTTCTCTACCTAAACATGTTATAGCTATTCACATATTGTTTCAGCTACTTTTTTGTTTCTATAATAAAATATTATGGCTAAATCAATATATAGAGGGCAGAGTTTTTTTGACTTACGTTTCCAGAGGAATAAAAGTTCATTATGGAAGGGAAGTAAGACGGCAAGGGGGAAGCACAGAGGCTGGAACCGATAACCAAGGGTGCACACCTTCAAAGAAAAGCCGGAAGCAGAGAGCAAACTGGAAATTAGGACAAAGCTTAAAGGTCTTAATTCCCACCCTCATGCCGCACTTCCTCCACCATGGCTATCATATCTCCTAAAACTTCCCCCAAATAACACTCCGTACTGGGGACCTAGGGTTTAAATATGGGAGACAATTAATTGATGCCACCAAATGCTACTCCATGTTGTCCACAGACTCATGCCCATAGCATAATGCAAAATGTATTTCATTCAACTTCACAAGCCCCAGTATTCTTTCATACTCTCATACAGTTTCAAAATTAAGTGCCTTTTAAGATTCAGTATAATTTCTTAAATGGAACACTTATAAAATCTAAAAACAAACTCCATATTTTTGATATATTATAGTATAGAATCAACCCCACCATTCCAAAAGGGAGGAATAAGAACATAATAAGGAAATAATGGACCAAAGCAAGACAGAACCAATCAGGGCAAACAGCAAATCTTGTAGATCCATCTTGAGTGTCAAAGGGCTTAGATGACTCAGTCCTTCCAACTTTGCTGCCTGAAGCACAAATTTCTGGTCTGGGCTTGTTCCATTTCCTGTATATAATTCTCTTTAATAGCTGTATCGTGGCTATGCAATCCTCAGTATCTTGATGTCTCCACCGCAACTCAGGCTTTCTTCTTTAACCCTGAAACAATAGCCTTTCATGTTCTCTTGGTCTCTCAGAGTCTCCAAACAGGAACTTCCCTGTTCCAAAGAGCCTGTCCTTGGCATTTCTCTGAAACCACAGAGGAAGAATTTATAACCTTTTTCATATGGTATCTCCATTCATCTAAAGCCAGCTGCACATCAATGACACTGTAAAGTTAGGATAAAAGCTTGGGAAAGGCCCTGGCCCATTGAATTACATTTGCAGCAACTTTGTTTTTTTTTTCTTGGTTGATTTCTAGAAGAAATATAATCTGCAAGGTTCTCTTTGTTAGAAGCTTAGCTGGGTGGGCTCTTGCCCTAGGACACTCTTTCTTTGACTCCAAAGCACATTAATCTTCTTAAAAATTCTAGCCTCTCTTCCAGTGCAGTCCTTGGCTGTACCATTAAGCTTCCAAGTGCTCAATATCTCTTGGAAATGTTCATATTGAATTTCTTTATGCTCCATTTGCTCTGTTTCAGTGTGGACCTGCATAAGCATCAGTAACAAATAAACAGTACAATCAACCTTATAATGTTTTGAAATATAGTCTGTCAAATAAATTCAGCCTCTTCTTTTAAATTTAGCCTCAAGAAAATCCTCAGGACATGAGTAGAAGACAGCCAGATTATTTGTGATATCTCACAAAAATAGCCTTTAATCCACTTGCCATTAAAATCCTTATTTCTCTGTGAAAGTTTTTGAGTTGAACATTACAGTCCATACTACACGGGGTATTGTGGCATCCTAGTAGATCATCCCACTAATCTCAAATTGCAACCTCAAACTGTTTTGAGTCCCTGTCTCTAAAGGCTTCCAACTTTCTCAGAAACATTCAAGCAAACAGTTTCAAGGAGGGCTGTTTGTTGGTTGCCAGCTAGCTTAGACCCAAAACAATCACACAGAAACTGCATGAATTAAAGCACTGCTTGGCCCATTAGCTCTAGCTTCTTATTGACTAACTCTTAAATATTAATTTAACCCATATCCATTAATCTGTGTACTGCCAATTTGTAGTGGCTTACTAGCAAAATTTCAGCTTGTCTGTCTCTAGTGGCTGCTCCATGGTGTCTCTCTGACTCAATCCTTCTTTCTCCCAGCAAACAGCCTAGCTTTCCCCACCTAGTTCTGTTCTTCCCTGCCATAGGCTCAAAGCAGTTCTTTATTCATTAACAAATAAAAGTAACACATAGAAAGAAGAACCTCCCACAGCAGCAAACAAACAAAAACATCAGGGCCTGTTTTTCATAGCAATAGTTCATTTTCTGGAACCGAATTCTGTTTTGATGACTTTTCTGTTGTTGAGATAAAACATCATCATCAACTTATAGAAACGAGAGTTATTTGGGTTTTTGGAACCGCAGGGTTAAGGGTCCATCCTAGTATGAACACATGGCCACAAGAAGAAAACATACTGTCAGGAAAAGGAATCTGAGAGCTCCCATCTTCAAACACCAACAAGAAGAGGTATCAAAGTGGAATTACGGCATGGCATTAAGTTCTTAAAGTCTACCCACACCCCAGAGATGTACTTCCTCAGGCTAGGACACATTTTCTGAAAGTTCCCCAAACATCGGCATCAAGGGCTGGTCATGTGTTCAAATACAAAGGCATCTGAGCAACATTCTCATTCTCACCATTGCATCTATTTAATAGACATTGTAAAAGGTGTAGCTTACTTAGCTTTGTGGAAAGTTATTTTACATGGATGTTTCAGAAAGACAGAGTCTTCCCTATGGAAAACACTTTCTCAGAAACTGATGCCGGAGTTTTTGCTTGCTTTATTTTTTTCTCCAGGTAAGCACAGAGAAATCTGAGAAGGGTTGTAACCAGAAATCGACTGAGTACATGATCTTTTGAGCTCCCTCTCAACCTCTTAACTTGATTCTGACACCTGCCTTGGTGTTCTTAAGAAATTGGTCTCACTAACGATTTGTAGACAACTATTTGACAGCTACATTTCACTGAATGAAAGAAAATAAAGATGTCAAATGTTACAGCTCTTTGGCTGTTCCCAATGCTTGCATTTTGAAATTTTAAATCTTCAATATATGACAAACTTATTTTGCAAAGTCCCTGGAAAAAGATTTATTTCTTAAAAAATAATATTTAGACAAATAGTATAAAATACTTCATGTAATTCTACTTAAATACTGGGTAGGTATAGTGTTAAAATTGTTATGTATCTCAGTGGTGGAGACATGTTTCAACAAACATAACAAAATTTTAAAGAATTTAATAAACATACACACAAAACCACAACTAAAATGATAAAAGCTGACTGGGAAAGATAAAGATGCCTGTGAATGTTATCTTGTCACGTATTTTACAACACTGCCACAAAATGAAACCATGAATTGAAATGCTATAATATATACAAATAATATTTCCTTTTCATTCCTTAAAGCTTCACATAAACTAAAATTACCCTATTAGAAATTTTAATAATAATCCTTGTGTTACTTTTAAATAATATTGTCTCTGTTGAATGCAATTAATGCAGTTGTGACTTTGCATGCATATTCATTTTGCATCATTTTGACATTCACCTAGAATTTTATTAGACAAATTTAATTTGTTTTATGACTCAAGGCATATGAATTCCATAAAATATTGATGTTCAGTACCTGATTTTAAAAATAAGGCATGCCTGTTAATTATTATATTATTTGAAAAGAATAAAACTGCTCCTTTGCCCCCGGCATCGGAAGAATTCATTCCGTGTCTAATCAGACTTAATTTTGTTGGTGTGATGTTAAATAACTAAAACATTAACCAGAAGAAAGTCAATGACCTGCTTTGAAAATGAGACCACTCTGACAGGCACTTTACAAGTGATATTGTACAAATGACAAACAATAATAGACAGCAACACCCTGTGTCATCCATAATCAGCAAAATGTAAATTAAGAGGCTGGTGAGGTGATTTGTTGAAGGAATTGAAGAATGAAACACTGACAACACCAACTCCTGGCTACAAGCTCGAGGGACTGGCCTTATCATTCGGGACTTGCTGAAAATGAATGCTGCAGTCACTTTGGAATACAGTTTGGCACTTTCACAAAACAAAGCACACCCCACGACACAAAGGTATTGAAAACATTTGTGCACACATAAACCTGCACACAGCTGTTCACAGCAGGCTGACTTAGATGTTGAAATTCAGATGCAAGCTAGAGGCCCTTCAGCCAAAGAATGGGCAAATAAACAACTCAGACAACAATGCAAGTCTATTTGGTGAAGTGGAACAAGAAGAGATCGAGCCTTGAAAAGGCATGAGAGGATCTTAAAGACAGATTGCTAACTGGAAGGAAGGAAACTGAAAAGAACCGTATACTGTTGGGTTCCAAGTCTTTGACATCTGGAAAAGGTAAAACTGAATACAAAACAAAAAATAAGGATGAACAGGCAGAACACCAGTGACTTTAAGGATGGGAATATCTCTCTGATACAACAGTGGGTGCTTGTCATTGTAAATGTGTGAAGCCACAGGTAGCAGACCAGTAAGATACGAGAAAGCAGGTACTTTGGATGACTATTAGTGAGTGGAGTATTCCAGAAATCCTTTAATCTTATTCTAGTTTTGTTTGAACTCTAAGTGGTTCCAGAAGTACTGAGGTTAAGAATTTATTGCATTTTAGAAAGAATTTGGCTTGTTATAGCTTTCCATATGCAACCCTACTTTTCATTAAGACTTTTATGTCTTTTACTTCTTAACTTCCAGATTATGCTTCTAATTTATTATCAGCATCACAAAAACTAGCATCTTTTTTTTAGTTTTGTTTTTTCATTATTTAGTTTTTAATTAGAGTACATTAAATTTAATAAAACATTCATGTCTTAGTAAGGGTTTCCATTGCTTCTAAATAACATCATGATCAAAATGATTTTTGGTTGAAGAGGAAAGGGTTTATTTGGCTTACGCTTCTATAAAGCCGTTCTTCATCAAAGGCAGTCAGGAGTATAACCCAAACAGGGCAGGAACTCAAACAGGATAGGAACCTGGAGGCAAGAGTTGATCCACAGGCTATGAAGGGTTGTTGCTTACTAGCTTGCTATCAATTTCTTATTCAGCCTGCTTTCTTATAGAACCCAGTACCACCAGCTCAGGGATGGTACCACCCATAACGGATTGGGCCCTTCCCTATCAATCACTAATTAAGCCATATAGGCTTTGCTGCAGCCTGAACTTATGGAGGAATTATTTTAATTGAGAATTTATACTTTCAGACACTTCAGCTTATGTCAAGTTGATATAAAACAATCTGGCACAATATCTATCCAAATGTTATATTGTGGGACTAAGAAAATAACCACAAGATAAGTTTGCAGAGCCACAGGATACACTGTGTGTCAAACTTCAGAGCAAACTGTATTAGTTACCTGAGCTTCTAAGACCCTTCTTTAACTGGAGGGCCACAATATTTCTTGAGGTCTGTGTGAATCAACCCCAATTCAGAATCAGTATCCAATAGATCCCAGAAAGTCTGTGTTTTTTTTTCCCTTTCCCACAGAGTCCATTTACCCTTTTTAAAGACCAGAGATCCCTCTGGGGAAGGGCTAGAGAAAAAGGGTGTCAGGAAAATTCTTAGACTTTTTATCAAGATCATTCCTTAGAGAACTTGACCATCCCTTCATTCAAGGAGTTCTGAGTCTCAAAGCTGGTTGAGTGGACTAGGAATTATGCTTTATTTGGACTAGTTGATGGACTAGGAATTCCTGTTGTCATGATACAATGTAACTTTTATTTCATTTCTTTGAGAAACTCTCTACATATACAAATCAACCCCAAATACAGTAGGTTTATGATCATGTCAAGGAACACCATGACTGATCAGCCAGTAACAGTTCCTGTCTTACTTAGGATTGCTATTGCTGTAATGAAACATAATATCCAAAAGCAAATTAAGGGAAAAAAGTCTTATGTGGCTTATACTTCCATATCATAGTTTATCACTGAAGGAAGTAGTTCAGGAACTTAGACAGTACAGGACACTAGAGGTAGGCACTGATGTAGAGTCCGTGGAAAGGTGCTTGTTACTAGCTTGCTCTCCATGGCATGACTTATTATAGAAACAAGGACCACTAGCCCAGGAAGAGACCCATCCACAGTTTTCTGTGCCCTCCTACATCAATCACTAATTAGGAAAATACCCTCCTATGTGCTTGCCTACATCCCAATCTCGTGGAGGCATTTTTCATCATTGAATTTACCTCCTCTTAGATGACAACAGTTTGTGCCAAGTTTGATATAAAATTAGCCAGCACAGTCCAGCTCCCAAGACTTCCTGATGTTCTGTGGCTCTTTGTCTAGCGTGGAGACCCAGCAAGGTTTCTCCCTCTTGTATAATTGTGGCTATGATGTCATTATCATTAAGTACTTGTTTAGTCAGCCATGTCTGTATGTTACTCCTTGATTCCTGAGTTGTGCTTACCAGAAAAGAGCCAAGGCAGAGAACATTGAATCACTAAACCACCTTCAGTGAGAAGAAACACACAACATGGTGATGCTAAGGTGTATGCAAGAAGTATCTACTTCCTGCGGTCCCAAGTGTAGACAATCAAGTGATGAATCCCCATCTATCCTAGCTGGGTCAAGTCCATAAAGGAAAGCCTTCTTGCTTCAAGTTAAGAAGCAAATGTCTTTGGGGCAAAAGCCCTCTCCTCTCCATTCTTTGACTGATAAATTTCCCCCTATTCTCAAATCCTATTGGCATAAATAAAATAGAGGTAACTAAATCTACAAGAAAGGATGCCAATAAAACATAATTCCACCTCTTCACAGCAATTCCTCTTACTATCATTTATTTGTAAAACTCATGCTATAATTTCTTTCTTCTTACCTATAAAACATTAGGCTTCCAGTGACAGAGATATATTCAGCTTTACCTTGTGATCCTAGTAAATGCTGAATTAAATTACCCTTATTTTTCGCATGGTTACTCATGACAGCACCGATCAATTCCCAACAGAATGTTGAGTACTAAAGACACTCCACTTGGAGTTTCTTTTCTTCTTGGCAAAACTGGCCTTTGGGCAAGGAACTTCCCATGCCTCGACCACTGACAAAGTACATGATGTCCAGACTGGACAAGCAGGGCGCGAGAAAAAAGACTGCCAACCCTTGAGAAGACAGGGTAAGAAAATCTTGTTGCTTATGAAAATGGTCTGTCTGTTACTCTAGGCCTTAGCCAAAGTTGGTTGCTTCAACATTGCAAATGAGATTTTGGGTAATTGCTCACGCAGCCAGTTGTCTCTGTCATCTACTGCACATTTTGTATGGTGCTTGATTGCACTTCCTTTGTAATCAAGTAATATTATCTCCCCTCTCAGGCCTTCGATGGGGTTGAATCTAGCCAAGCCATTTTCAATACAAGACTTAGACTTCTTATGATAGAATTAAAACACTTAGCATATGCTCCTTGCTTAATATTGTTTATGCTGGTTGTAACTCTAATCTTATACTTGATATCTCTTTGTAGTGCATATAATTTTGTAATGTGTTTGGACTTCTCTTGTTTAAACGAAGGGGGGAGGTGCTGTGGGAGCTTTTTTAGCCAATAGCCAATAGCCTTTAAGATACCAGTCCACTTGGGTATGGTCTCTTAGAAATGCAACTGTAAAGCATGTGCTCACTCTCGTTTCTGGCTTTCCCTTCTGGATGCTAGATTCGGTCCTGTTCTCCATTTGTACAGAGGACTGTGATCTAGGACTGTGATTTGTGAGTCTACCCCTAAATAAATAACCTTTTATTATGCATACACTGTGTTGAGAGATCCACACTTGGAAAGAATATGGAGAAATCCTTAAAAGCTTCACATCAATGATGAAATATTTTTTTTTGCCTGAGCAATAGCAAGGACATATGGACAGCACAGAATGGTTTTGAGGCTTAGGATGAAAAAATAAACAGTGGTGTGTGCATTCCCTATCAGAGTGTACAGCAAAGGGCATAAATTAAGCATAGTTAAGAGTGTCCGTAGAGCTGGAAATAAAGCAATGCTCAGGGCAATGGACAAATCATGCAAAATTCAAGCAGCATTACACAATCATGTGAAATCTATGGAGATAAAAATAATTTAATTGCAATATGCTTATTGTACATAAAAAGAAGTTTAAAAATTAACCAAAACATTAAGACTAGAGATTAATTACTAACTAAGGAAGAAAAGGTGGCATTAACACATTATGTCATTGATTTCATAAATTTATCCAGAACTTAGTGATGCACAACTAGTGTTTGATTTGTTTTTAAAATCTACAGTACTGTTAGTTTTAGTTTTAACTTTCACTATTAGTATCTTAGGATATAAATAGCAAAGAATTAAACATCGTAGACTTGCTTGACATTTGTCCTAATCCCAGCATGTGCGATGCTCCCTTTCCTCCTCTCCCTCCAGCATCTTAAAACACATCCTCAGGTCAGTCACACGTGCATGCTTTTGTGCAAACATGGTCTGTTGTTCTCTTTTAAGACTGACTTACATAGTAGCTGCCTTTAACCACCAATAATAATAATAGTAATAATTCCCTCATAAAAGATTACAAAAGCCATACCTTCTCCTTCACTGCTTATTTCTTCTTGGGAAATCTCCCCTATATCATCTAATGTAGCCATGTACTGAGCACTATGACGATGATAAAAAACATTTTGATTCGTACAAAAAATGAAAAGGATTTCCCACACCAAAATGAGTACAATGGTATTGACAATTATATATTTGTATATACACATGCTCATGTTTCCATTTTATCTGTAGTAAACATCAAATAAAGAATCTAAAATATAGAAATTATGAAATATTTAGGCTCATAAATTATTAAAGTCATTATTTCATTTAAAATCTTGTGAGAGGTAGCTAAATAGTGTTTAGAGATACATATGTATGAAAAATAGCTTTTATTAAATTTAAATTTTCAGTGATTTTTGGCCTATAAACTCATTATTTGCCATAACAAATTTCTTAAAATATTTCTCTTAATGCATGTTTAATGAGCACAGGAGAACAATTAGTGCAAACTGTTGTACTTTTTCTTTTATATAAAATATCACAAGTTGGAATATTCTGAGCATTTCTCTCTCTCCCCCTCATAAATAATTCTCTGATATTTCTGCCTTCACACCAAAACATAATTTCCTTAGAATAGCTCATATTTTGAGATTTAATTGCAATTTATCTGAGACTCAAATATAATGTTTAAATGGAACTGTAATATTTACTAGAAAACATAAACTCTAGTAAAACTGTATAAGTTATCATTAGAAATTAGCGGGTACTGGTGAGGGCTCATCCCTGTCTTCTCTTAAGCTGAACTGTGATTGGCAGGTAGTAATGACATGACATGGCGGCTGTATGAACCAGAAGACATCATCGTTGCTTTTGTTTCAGTTTAAGACTTCAGTGTTCGTTTTCACTTTATTTTCAATTACCTATAAGTAAATTAAGCTTCAACAAATTGAGTCTATTGTACATCTAAAGTCAAGGTCAGTCCAAAAATGAATGATAATATTATGCATATTCTGATATAGCACATTTTTTTATTCTAAGATCCCACAACATCCAGAAAACATTAATTTCCTGACAAATTAAACCTATCCTCCATTTCTAAGGTAACTTGGCTTGGGTACTTGTGACATTTTTAGAGCAAATAAAATGCTGGTGTTAAGATTTTCCCAAGATACAGAAATGAGTTTGCTCTAATGATTTTTGCTTTAGAGACCCAAAGTATATCATTTTTATGTGCTCAGACTATTTGAAGGCTATCCAGAATACCTTAACAGTCATAAAGTTGAAAACAATTACATTTTAGAAGTAAATACTCTCTATTTGGTTCAGTAAATTTTAATAACTATAATTCATAACAAGAACAATACGGCATGAGATTCTAATAATGTAGATGCATGCTCTCTTGCCTAGGAATATTAAAAGTCCATGAGGCATATTGGTCTTTATAAAAATTAAGCATAAGATGAAATATTTGAATCCCTTAATAAAAAAACATAAGCACACACATACACATACCTTTCAATGTTGCATGTAAGAAAATTGTTCTGACAATTACCTATAGAACTTTGTTTAGCCATCTGTAGGGAAGTTGTCTAGTGATTATACTTTTTCTAGCTATGAATAAAATTGTGGTCTCTGTCAAAGTTTCTGATAAAAGTAATTTTGAAGAGTCCTTAATCTAAAGAAACAGAAATCAAGCCTTAGCCTTTCTGCTTACTTCTTTCCTAACTTTCAGAGGTCCACGTCTCTCAGGAGTAATGGAAATTTACATGACCTGAATAATGTAACAGAATTGAGCATGCTTTTTATGTCTCATGACTTGGTGTGGACAATCACTAGATCTGCATGTCCCACTTCAGAGTCCTGTGCTATATTGTGTTTCAATATAAACTTGCAAAAATAATCATCAGAGCAGTTCAAATAAGAGCCAGAAGAATCATAGAAAATATAGTTGATATAATTCAAAGATATAAAGTAATTCATTTTCATCCCTAACCTAGTGATGTGCAAATAATATTTAGGGGGAAATATACAGTTTTCAGGACCATAGATACTAAAGAGTATAGAGATGGTAATTAAAGTCAAAACAGTTCTTAAAAAATGGAAACATAATCTAAGATAAATGGGGATTATTTCCCCAATTTCTTCTTCACGACCACAACTCTTACTACAAGACACAGAGACCATTGATAAGGACAGGATTTAAGGAAAGAATGTAAGATCAAAGGGACAGCTTGGACAGGAGTAAAACAGTGTATTCTGGACATAACTGGGGAGTTGCTCTAATGAACTCACAAAACCTCTGTGTACAGGATCTGCATAAGACTGAGCAAGTCAACGTTTCAGCATGAAGTCGAAAAGACTTTAAGAGTCCCCTACCCTAGATGAGGAGCTATTGACAGCTAATGGGCACTGCGGGGAGAGAAAGGCAGTTTTAGCTCATTTGGGAAGGAAAGCTAGATTTCTTTAATGCAAGGCTCCTAGTAGATTGACAAGGCTCCAGAAACAGTGATTGTTTCTGCACTTGTGAGTATATGGCCAGCAAAATTGGACATAGTTGGTTATAAAAAAATTGAATGAAGAACGAAGGGGAAAGGAGAGTGAAGCAAGGAGAAGTTGATGAAGAAGCGGGGAATGAATATAATCAAAATATACTGAATGCATGCAGGAAATTCCAGATAAATTAATAAGATACTATATTGAAATAGAAGCAGCAATAACAATTATAATGTAAGCAAGTAGTGAAATACATAACAATGCAAGAAATAGGAAAAATAGGAAATCAGTGTGCTACAGTATTAAATTTCATGTTACTTTCTTAAACTCTCTCTACTAACTTGTAGTGTCCACGAGGACACTCTTCTATCTTTCTGCTGCCTAGCTCAGCTTAGAGATATGTTAAGTTTCTTTCTTGTGACAGGACACTTACTATGTATTGGAAGCTTGTCTACAACCTGTGAATGTCCTTTCCCAGCTTTCCAAATGCTGAGACTGCTTCGCAAATGTGTGCCACCATTTTATGCTTATGCCATATAGTTCACAAATCAGTGTTACATCATCATGCCATTATACACTGGAGTGACTCCAATAAATGGTTCAATAATATATGAAACCATATATTTATTATCAAAGGATACAGGTTTTTTTTTACTTATTAAGTAAGCCATATTATTAACAGTCCAAAAAGGCCTTTAACATCAAGTTTAAAGGAATGAATAAGTTTGGTGTGTTTGAAATCCTACAATAAATAAGTTGCAAACATATGACCACTGCAGTTTTGCACAGGCAGTCATTTCGGATTGAAATAATATCTTCTGAAATGTAATCAAGATTCTTCTATGATCATCTGGAAAAAATAAAGTCTAAAATGACGTCTCCAGCTTAATACATATAAACAGTGGAATACAATTGATAATTGAAAATAAATTCTCCCTTAATTGCTTTTTTCTCTTTGGCTAGTTTTATCCATAGAATGTACAATAGATTGGCTCTGTCTATATATTCAAATTGTCTATTGATCTCTGAATAAGTTGTCAATATGTCTTCACTATCTTAATAATGAATAATTGTCTATGAATAATGAATAATATGATTTCAATATAAAACAATCTCCCATTGGATTTATTTCTTGATAAATGTAATATTACTTCAATTTTGCACAATTAGATGTGAGATACTTGTACGTTGGTAGATATATCACTAGTATGCATAGCCTTGACGGGACAAACTATTTCTTTCATATTAGATTAAATTGAGCTATTATGCTGCAAAAAATAGATTCTAGTAAAGTGAAAGAGATTATTTATTCAATTTGCTAATATGTGTTATTCTATATTTTCTTTATTGAAAATGTAATATGATTTCTTCATGTGATATCCCGATGGATGTCAATATTTGAAGCCACTCCCACGTCACTGTACAAATCACCCTTCTCAAAGGACATAACAAATAGTAAAAACTAGATCTTTGCCATGTGACTGAAAAATCATTAAGTGTATTGGTTAATGAAATTCCATACCACAAGGTTCTTTCTTTTTAGATAAGACATCCGGTATAAGTTATTATTATCCTATTTACTTGGTAGCACTTACTTTGAGTCTCATACCATTGTTCTAATTTGGAAAATTATTTCAGGTATTTAATTTGCACTGATGAGTCTATTTTCCATGAGGCTAAACCTCATTATTCATTCATTATTTACTACATTGATCATTTTAAGGCAATTTACTATGTCCCTTTGAAAATTACAAGACTCTTTTGTGTTTCTCTGTTATAAAAGCCAACAAATCTCGGGACCAATTAGAAATTAAAGCAGTTGTCATTTCATAAATTTAGTCAATTTAAAGGGGAATTAAGCTGCCTTGTAGACTAGTTCATTTAGAATAGAAATATATGATACTATGGAAAGCATTTGGAAAATTTGCCTCGTAGCTCTTTCTTTGAATGAAAGAGAAAACAGCATCTTGCGAACATCAGCATTCTAAATGACTTTATTTTGAAAGATTTAGCTAATTTTAGGGACAATTTCTCAAAAGAAAAAAAATATATGGTGCCTGGCTGATGAATTTGTGATAAGCATGGTGAGAAAATAACTCCTACATACCATTTGGTAAAGTAATCTTATCTAAACACCTAATGCTTCACACAATAACCCAAGGTGATGGAAGAGAAGGAAACTTAAAAAGGGAAACAAGGCAAAAAAGTTTGTGAGGCTCTGCCAGAGGCTTCCTCCGACGTCGGAGCTGAATTAAGTCAGTGACTTGGCAAATTCCAGTCTTGTGAAAGGGCCTTGCAGAGACCATGAAGGATTTGTAATGGAGCTAGCTGAAAGGTTATTATTACTCTTCAGGACTCCCTTCCTCACTGTGAAGATTGCTGAATAATTTTCGCTTCTCACTGGGCCCACAGTAGTATGTGTTGGTTCATCTCCAAGTCCTTAGGCTTAGGATACTAGAGAGAGATGAATTTATTCATACTCGGCATTTCACCATCTGCTCTTGCATTTCTTGGGGTAGTGTGTCCATAACAGCAAAGTTCCCCACAAGAAATTTCATGTTCTGCCAATGATTTCGTTGACACTTTTCTTAAACTCTAAATAATTTCTAGGGATGAGATCTTGAACATTGTTTATATAATTTATATTGTAATGAAGCATTGGCATTTCCATCACCTATAAAAGCATTGCTATCTATTGAGTGAATCTTCTCTTAAATAATTGTTAAAAAGAAGAGCATTTACATAGCAATAATGAGAGAATTTACATATCAAACAGGAAGAATGCTTTCGGCTCAGGCTAGAAATACATTATATTTTATGAATATTTTCAAAACTGGTTGGCTGTCTTTGAAATATGTGACTTTATCAAATATTTAAAAAATGCCATTTATTCTTCCAAGAATTCTCATTTATTTC
Organism: Bramus lutescens; assembly: GCA_001685075.1. NCBI lineage: Eukaryota > Metazoa > Chordata > Mammalia > Rodentia > Cricetidae > Bramus > Bramus lutescens. Next base: position 296,997 of record LOEQ01001581.1, read on the forward strand.
ACATCCAGGAAGTTTTTTTACGATGTGTATCACATTAGAGCAAAAAATACATTCCATTCCAAATCAAACTACTGAATATAATTTTCTGTAAAATACTGTGAAATACTACAAGAAGAATACAGAATTTGCCACTCAAACTTTTCTTGGAGTGTTCTGAATTTCCTTGATTTAACATCTGAAAAAGCATAAGTGAAATTAAGTCATTGATGGATTAAAAAGCATTATTGCACAAATTATACACAGAATTATATCATTCACTCCTTGTAAACATTGGCATGTGCAAGCAAGATCGCAGTGTTCATTTGAACTGCACTAATTGGGATAAATTTCATATAAATTTTATAGGTAAGCATGAGCTATTCTGGTTGACATAAAATAATAAGTGTGAATGGGCTTGGTAAATGATGGGCAAACATTAAGAAATATGAAACAGGACAGACTGTCCTTTGAAGAGTAATTCCCCATTATTCACATCTATACCAGAACGTTTACACCACCTCTTTAATGGGCATACTTAGGTTTAGAATGGTTACAAAACTTTCCAAAATCTAAAGTAAAATGCATTATTGATCATAAGCCTCTAAAATTAAGTTTAGATTTTTCTTAGGCTCAGTTCTCATCAATGACATATACCTAAAATACTTCATACTGAATGACTATAACCCATTCCTTCACTCAGCTCAAGTATTTTTTTCTGAATTCCTAGATATTCATTCAGAGTTAATTATTCATAGTCTTATCTTTGTAGTAGGGTAAATCTTTTTTCCATTACTCTTGAAATGAAAGTGGCAATATCTAATGAAGCATATTCTCTCTTCAGATCATGAAGACTTTCAGAAGTCAAAACTATAAATTTGTATACTACAATTCATATTTTCAGATGAAAATTATTTGCAGTTTGAGTCCTTGAAACAAAAATACAGGCAGTTTCTTATTGTTAGATTAATGTAACGAAAGAAGTTGTCTCAGATTCTTCATCCCACTAATAGAATTAGAATATATCAGAATAATCAAAATAATCCCACATTGGTGTAGGACGTCCTTCTGTTTATGCGTTGATTTCATTGGTTAATCAATAAAGAAACTGCTTGGCCTGATAGGGCAGAACTTAGATAGGCAGAGAAGAAAGAACTGAATTCTGGGATGAAGAAAGCAGAGGCAGAGAGACACACTGGAGCCGCCAGAGACAGATGTGCCGACTCTTTCCCGATAGGTCACTGCCACTTGGTGATACAGATTAGTAGAGATGGGTTAAATCAAGATGTGAGAATTAGCCAATAAGAGGCTAGAGATAATGGACCAAGCAGTAATTTAACTAATACAATTTCATTGTGATTATTTCGGGTGTAATCTAGCCAGGCAGCCGGGACAGAACAAAGGGACCCCTTTCCTACAGCACCACATTTGAAATGGTTAGAAGTAATTCATACTTCTAAACATGAAAATTGTTCTTATTTTTGTTAATGTGACCATGGTAATCTAATTCAGAAACTCAACACTTTAGCCCTAATTTCTATTTTCCTCTATTTCTCATTCTCTCTTTTCCTCATTGCTTTCTTTTTATCAGGCTACTATCAAACTACAAATATTTATCTAAGTGATATATTAGTAGTGAAATTAAGGAAACAAAAAACTTAAATATTTCAAATAACCTAAGCTGTAGTGTCTATTCTTTAGAAAAGAAGAAATACATCTGTTCCAGGAAGTAAAAATTTGTCTTAAAATATAATACATTTCATCAAAAGTAATATACTATAACAAATAACCAAGCACCATAGCCTTTAATTACATTGAAGGCAGAATTTATGCATTATATATGTTCATTTTTTTTCTCCTCTCTTCATGATGTCATCCCTGAACACTTTCTAAGTTTTCAGGCATTTTTTTATGTTTCAATTCTGAAAATTCAGAATAAATAAACTTTGAAGTTCCAAAGTTTTCTTTCTGTTATAAATAAGAGTAAATTTTAAAATGACATGGTGTTTAGCAAGGATATGGTACTAAGGTCTGGGCTCATTCTTTCACAAAATTAGGAGTATGTGAAAGGCCCAAGACTATGATCAATCAAAATGATTCTGTATAATTTCCTTGTACTGGTCAACCTCCCTTCTTGCAAGAAATGTATGATTAAAAACAAAGAGATTACATTGTAAATATATATCTAACTATATATATATGTATATATATATTAGGCACATATATATAGATATAGATATTAGAAATTAGGCATATATGTATATAGACATAGATATTAGAAATTTAGATAAAGCTTCTAGTTAAACATCACTCAATAAAGCTATTACTGATTTTATAGTTTGAGTTTAAAAACTATTGCATGTTTCATGTTCTTTTTGCAGTATAATTTAATAAGGAGTTCTTATATTGAATGAATTATGAGAAGATAATTAATTATGTTACTGCTCTGTTCTAATACACATAGAAATTTTCCATAATGTCCAAACACTAGTAACATTATAGTACGGAAAGAACCATCATTGTTTTCTAGTTTAGTGGAAACTATGATGTATTTCTAACTGATTTGTTAACTACTGAGTAGAACAAACAGCTAATAATGTTATTACACACAATGCCATGTTTCTTACAATCAAAATGTATTGAAACAACGTAGAGCACCAGGATTCAGCATTCCCCTAATATCATGGGTCAGTAACTCATTTACATTATTTCTTATGAGTTATTCACTCCAATATGCTGACAGAAATAATAGATTCCAGAGAAGCTCAAAGGCACTAGCTAAATATACTCTTTTTCTGTGCTCCATTAAATAAATGTTTCTGAAAAAATCAATTTATTATGACACAACTTATTTGAGCATTATACAATATGAACATATAGATCAAACATTCTTTAATCATACCTCTTCACTTAAATATTCTTAGCATGTGGCCTGGAACTGTAACTGTTATCTCTGATTTACTTTTACTGCTAAGGGCAGAGAAAAACAGTGCTCATGAGTGGAATTAAGAGTTTTCCTATTGCACATGTCACACTTTACCTTTATTTAGCATATTTAGATCTACCTAGGAGAAATATCTAGTAAGTCATAGAAAGAGTCACTGTATCCCTATAAACTGTCTGTCACATGATATAATGTCTGTGGAAGAGATAGGCAATAATCCTGCATGCCAGTGACTTGGGGCACAAAGAATAAATGAATGTTGCCTTGCATGCTTTACTAAGTAGGAAACATCCATTTACTTGCAGGCAAATACTCAAGTTACCTTGGTAATTGGAGGCAAAATATGAATAACTAGACTCATCTTGATTCACAGTGAGTCAAGGGAGAAGTGGAGATAACAAATCAAATCATCAGCACCATATGGCATTTTTAGGCCATAATCCAGCTGGCCAGATTTATCGTCACTATGCTCACTTCTAGAACCAGAACTCAGCTTCAGGGCCTCTGAGGTTCTGTGGGAAATAGATCTAGGCCTGCCTCATTTTTTTTCTAGGTTAATACAGCAAGCAAGCAAGCAAACAAACAAACATACGAGCTTGCTTTGGAGGAATGTTTTATAAGAGCCTAAAGTAACTTAGTAGCAAAAGAGGGCACAGGTTTTACTTACTAGTACATGAACATTTATGGAAAGTCTGAGTGTACTATGTGTACATGTGTGTGCATGAACACAAGCCCATGCATGGACACACAGAAACTAAAGGAGGATGAATGGGGTCCTGCTCTCTCACTTGCTACTCTACTCCTTTGAGACAGGGTCTATCACTGAGTCTGGAACTAAGCTGACATCCAGCAAACCTCATCCTACTGCCTGTATGGTTTGCAGTCTCAAGAGTGGCCCAACCAGGTTTTGTTTGTTTGCTTTGTTTTCACGAATGCTATGGATCCAAGCTAGGTTTCCATGCTTATCTACCAAGAGCTCATACACACTGATCCACTTCCTCGGGCCCCTTCCTTTTCTTCTCATCTAGGAAAAACAAATAAACAACTCAAAATTAAGTTACCTAATATGAAAGTATAAATTAGTAGAATGAGCAATAAGTTGCAGAAACAAAGCCAAACATACAAAGAAAAACACAAAACAAAGAAAACCTCTTTGTAAGCTAAACCAACACCCAGGCAGCAACTCTGAGAAAATAGAAGCTATATGAAAAGCCACATTCCATTAACATCGTGACATATATTAGACAAACAAGATGGACAAGAGATGCTGAGCCTGGCAAAGCAGAAAGAGACAGATGTTAATTTCTACCTGAAACAAGTAACTTGGCTTTGGAAGGTGGTAGCAAAATGAAGCATTTCGTAGCACTTCAACATAAAATATGTCACAGATGATTGCACACTTCACTTAAAATTAGCACAGGGGAAAAAGAGAGAAACAATGAATTCACAACCTGACAGGAAAGGAAGAGCAGAAAGACAAAGCAAAGCTGTTGTTCAGAAATTACAGTTAAAGTGAATCACCCACCATTGGAAATCGATTATATGCCCTAGATTGTTTTAGATATAAAATGTGTTTTCATTTTTTTCAAGGAAGAAAGGGAGATGAGCACATGACAGTCTCTGATAGTCTGTAAAAGTAAATAGGAAAGTTTTCCTCTGCAGCTGCTTTTTATGAAGAATGAGTTGAAGATTGCATATATGAGGATAACTATATAGTGTCAAAAGATGGGATATTATTCTTTTATTGCAGAACTTCTTGCCTCAATTTTCTGTAAGAGGAAAATAAAATAAAATCTTCACTAGGTTTGGCAAGTGTCCCAGGAGAGGGCTCACTGAGCAGAGCAGTGGTCTCACACCTAGAAAGCTCTTCCACAAAATTTGCAAATCAACACTCAAGAAGAAAAGTCCCATTATTTAATGCCATTTGAAGCAGGCTTTCATCCATAGGCACACTGAAAACATCTCAAAATTCACCATACTGAATGCAGAAATTATGATGTAAGCATTTCGATACCTTTTAATGCATATTTGCATCTGAGAGGGGAAGTGGTGAAGAGATATCATTAGGTTTTGTTAGTGACGGTGTCCATGAGCAATCCTCGGCTCATATAAGAGAAGTGAAACAACAGACAATTGCTATAAGGCTGTGGAAGGAATGGAATTTATTCACAACATAGGGGGCATTATACATTAGTAAGGAGTCTATGTCAGACAGTATAGGATTCCTGCATTAACTTAGAAAATACAAACGATCCATGAATTTCAATTGAGTTCTTGAGTGCTCATCCAAATGAAAAGAACCAGTATGTGAAAGAAACATATTCACTTCCATGTACACAACAGAATTGCTCAGGTAACCAAGCAGGAGAAACAACCTGACTGTTGATCATTTTCAAAAGGGATCAAGAAAATGCAGTGCATGCATACAATGTAATCCTAATAAGACTGAAAATAAAACTCTGCTATTCTTGGCATTCCATATGGAAGCAGAGATCTTCATTTTAAGGGAAGTAAAGAGAAAATAAATAGTGCATGATTTCAACTATTTGTCCATTCTAAGAAAGTTGATCTCTATGAGCTGAGAAGAGAATGGTTCTTACAAAACTGGAGAGAGTTGGGGAAGGAATGCAAAGAGAAAGGCCGGTCAGTGGTGAGTTACTAAGAGACGTTTTAAATTAAGCAAAAGGATTTGTGTGCCACCGCACCTAACAGTGATGGCAGAGAGTAAATACTCCAAAAGCAAGACAGAAAATTTCACCATAAAGATGTAAGCAATATGATTTAAACATTGTACAACCTATGTATGTATCTAACATTGCAAATTACTCTTTAAGTAAATGATAATGTATCAGTTAAAAATATATTTAATGTAACTTCTAAAACAGAGCAAACAGGAAAAATAAAGAGACTGTGAATAAGTTTATTTCACTCACATAATTATATATCTAGAAATTAATTTGATTTGGAAAGTAATTTTACAATGTGCCATAAGATGCATTAAAGAGAGAAGCATTGAAATTAACTCAGTAAAGACTTTTTTTTCAATACAAGCCCCATTCTTCAGTACTTGAGATTCCACGACTGATCTGAATTCTATTGAAAAGGTCAGAACTGGGGGTGAATTTGTGAATTTTCCCTTTAATGTCACAGATAAATGTTTTAGTGGCAACGTGTTTTCATTTGCTTAGCAAATCCAAAGAATTAGTCTAAAATACACTCCTGAATTGGTTAGATAATAGATACAATCCATAACAGCAGGAGTCTAAGTTAGAATATTTATCAAAATAAATAAAATTGAAAATTAGAAAATCTTCTATTTTTAAGGATAATCACAAATTGAAGGGTGAAATTACCATGACAAACCTGATATTAAGTTGGAAAGTAAATACAACATGGTAAATATGTTCATTCTTGCCTGGTTAACCATTAAGCAAAATTTAGAAGTAATTCATCCTTTGAAGAATAGCTCATTGAATCAACACTGTCAAAACAGAGCTACTAAATGTGTAAAGTACCCACTACATGTTGATTGTATCTCATTTACAATCAGTCAGAAATAGATATTCAAGCTAATCTATGTAAGGCCTAAAAATTCATAGTTAGGGAATTGCCTTATTAAAAAAATTTGACAAGCAGGAGAATGTTAAAATTTATTCTTTAAAGATAAGGATTAAACCAAAGGCCTTGAAAATTTGTATGAATGCTGAGTATAAGAGTTAATTTTGAAGTTCTATAATTAAACTTTAATAAGCTGACTTATAATAATGAGAGAACCTTATTTATTTGAAAAACTCATGATTTAAGTATGACTGAAAATAAATCGAAGAAAGCCATATTTTGCAGCATTAGTATGTTTTATAACATCCTAATGACACATTTATAGGCAAAATATTTGAAGTATTTTATCTATAATAGTACGAAAATACTGTTCTGAACTATATATAAATTTAATAATAAATATAAAATTAAAGTATCAGCAATAGAGCACAATTTTGAAAGAGATTATAGTGAGATGATCCTTTAAAATATATGTCTGTAAGTATAGACAGTTAAAAGCCATAGTAATTTCAAATTTGTTCACTATAAAAAACCAACTTTAAAAATATGAACAATGGAAAACAATTGTCTATACTAAAATAAAGTACATTCTTAAAAATATCAATGATTAAGTAATAAGAAAATTATGAGAGACATGTACATGTCCTACAAGTCATCACCCCCTTTTGTTTGAAAGCAATAGAAAATTTCTTTTAAAATATATTTGTTGAAAATTTAATATTATATCAGTAATATTCAAAGGATAGTTCTATTTTCAAAGTGCATGCGTATAAACCTAAGACCTTGAATTTGTATTCCCATCTCTCAAGTATAAGATGATTGTGGTGGGCCTTATCTAGTGTCCCAACAAAGGAGTCAGAGACATTAAGATCCTGGTTACCTGCTGGACAGCTAGCTTCACCAATCAGAGATCTCAAGAAGATGCCAGGTACCTACTGGCCAGCTATCTAGCCCATCATCAGAGATTTCAAACTTCAATGAAATATCCCATTTGGAAGAGAGTTGGGATATGACATAAGAAGATATTGGATTTTTGATCTCTCTTTATTCACACATGGACATATACACCTGCACACACAGATACAAACACACAAATGAATGTAACACCAAAGCAGACACACAAACACATATTCACATACATGCACACGTTTTAAAAAGATTTACAGTCATTATGACGTCCACAGTGTTACAAGAAAATGTTTAATTACTTTCAATTTGTTCTTTAAGAATGTATGTATGTGTCTATGTGAGGGTTGATGCATGCATGTGTGCAGATATCCATGGCGAACAGAAAAGGATATGGGATACAATGGAGTTGTAGTTTCAGATGCTTGTGAGCCTTTCAACATGGGTGCTGGGAAGAGAACTCTAGTACCCAGCAGGGTCTACAAATGTTCTTAGCCACTGAGCCATCTTCTCAACTATGTCATGGTGTTCCTAATATGTTTTTAACTAGACTTTTTCCTAATTGTTTGAATGATTACATCATTCTCACTCTTCCAGCTAATCCCTCCAACTACTTCCATATGTTTCTCCCTTGCTCTTTTTCTGTACTCATAGACGAAGACTATGATTTTGTTTCCCGGCCACTTAGACCCAAATAATCACACAAGAACTATGTTAATTACAACACTGTTTGGTCAATAGTTAAGGCATCTTTCTAGCTAGTCTTATAGCTCAAATTAACCTATTTCTAACAATCTGTGTATTGCCATGAGGCTGTGACTTACCATTAAAGACTCTGGGTGTCTATCTCCTTCAGCAGTTAGATGGAGTCTCTTTGACTCTGCCTACTCTCTCTATATACATCTCTGTTCAGATTTCCTATGTGGATTTTTTCAGATTTCCTACCATTGGCTGAAACAGCTTTACTCATTAGCCAATAAAAACAACACACACACAGAGAAGAACTTCCCACATCACTTATTCATTATATTCAGTTATAAATTTGCAATATGGACCACAACCTCAGACAAAGAACAATAGACAAATAAGGAATTTTGAGAATGAGAAAAAAAATACTCTTTTCTAGGGAATAGCACCCTAGTGAGCTTTCCAATACAGTTCATCAGTCCTGAAATCACATACATATAAGTAACATAAGAGGACTGAATAGGCTGTATATGCATGTTCTCAGATATTCCTATTTTAAAAATTATTTGTCAATCTANAAAGTAAATGTCAGTAATACTGCAGGTGTCACAATGTTCTTTTACAAATTTTACCTTCAATTTGTTCTTTAAGAATGTATGTATGTGTCTATGTGAGGGTTGATGCATGTATGTGTGCAGATGTCCATGGCGAACAGAAAAAGATATGGGATACAATTGAGTTGTAGTTTCAGATGCTTGTGAGCCTTTCAACATGGGTGCTGGGAAGAGAACTCTAGTACCCAGCAGGGTCTACAAATGTTCTTAGCCACTGAGCCATCTTCTCAACTATGTCATGGTGTTCCTAATATGTTTTTAACTAGACTTTTTCCTAATTGTTTGAATGATTACATCATTCTCACTCTTCCAGCTAATCCCTCCAACTACTTCCATATGTTTCTCCCTTGCTCTTTTTCTGTACTCATAGACGAAGACTATGATTTTGTTTCCCGGCCACTTAGACCCAAATAATCACACAAGAACTATGTTAATTACAACACTGTTTGGTCAATAGTTAAGGCATCTTTCTAGCTAGTCTTATAGCTCAAATTAACCTATTTCTAACAATCTGTGTATTGCCATGAGGCTGTGACTTACCATTAAAGACTCTGGGTGTCTATCTCCTTCAGCAGTTAGATGGAGTCTCTTTGACTCTGCCTACTCTCTCTATATACATCTCTGTTCAGATTTCCTATGTGGATTTTTTCAGATTTCCTACCATTGGCTGAAACAGCTTTACTCATTAGCCAATAAAAACAACACACACACAGAGAAGAACTTCCCACATCACTTATTCATTATATTCAGTTATAAATTTGCAATATGGACCACAACCTCAGACAAAGAACAATAGACAAATAAGGAATTTTGAGAATGAGAAAAAAAATACTCTTTTCTAGGGAATAGCACCCTAGTGAGCTTTCCAATACAGTTCATCAGTCCTGAAATCACATACATATAAGTAACATAAGAGGACTGAATAGGCTGTATATGCATGTTCTCAGATATTCCTATTTTAAAAATTATTTGTCAATCTA
>LOEQ01001582.1:0-20384 GCA_001685075.1 Bramus lutescens
TGCAAGCAAACATGGAAGGAATGTTGTATACATAATAAATAAATAAATCTTTTTTAAAAAGTTTTCTAGATGTGAATGAATAAATAAGATAAATATCAGAGGAGGTAAAATATACATCAGTGGCCCTAGTCCGTGTGCTTACCATTTCCTTAGACATTAGGAAGTAAAGATCTTGTACCAAAATGAGATTTGGGTCTTTAGGCCTCTCACGGCCCTCACAAATACAAACATCCTATAAAATACAGCCCTCCTTCAAGAGGCCTTGCACTCACCCCTGTGCTTCTCCAGAATATAAATAAATCTTGTAGGAGTCTGAAAATAGAGTTACATTAATGCTAGCATTGTTTGCTCTTCAATTTAGTGAGTCATCACCCTGGTAACTCTGAAAGAATCATGAAAATTGTTAAGAATTCACAGATTGGCAGATAACCAGAACTGATCTACTTGTTTACATATGCACTTTCTTGTCTGCTGAAAAATCATAGTCCATTTTCTTTAGTAGATATATACATTTGAAACTTTTTTAGTATAGAAAAAAATTACTATATACATTTGAAACTTTTTTTTAGTATAGAAAAAATTACTATCCTTTTTTCTTTTTTTTCTTAATCATTCTCCTCTCCCTTGTTTGTGACTGGCTTTGTAGCCTCAACAGCCTTAAACCCTCCTGTGTATTGGTAGTACAGGTTTGAGCCAAGTTCTCTATTTCTGACACTAATATTTTCTAGGGCTCATGCACTCTTCTGAGCACACATGGTGTTGATTCATTTAACCCTCACAGCAGTCTAAGATGGATTTTGTTTATTACCTCATCATATACACATGGACATCAAGGATCAGAGAATTTAGACAACCCCCAATTTGAATTAGTGAATAATTAAGCCAATATTTACACCAAAGTCCAGAATTTTGAATTAGCATCACATTAGCTTTCTTTCATTTTCTTTTTCTTCTTTCTTTTTTTTAGACAGATTGAATACCTTAAAAAGTTACCAAATCCACTAACAAATGAAGGCCAAACAGCTGAATCTTTACGGAATCCAGAGTCTTCTATGCTATTTCTGTTAGTGGTAATATTTGGATACATTTTCTAACTTGATCAATTCAAATACAGTAGAAGAAAGTCCCCTATGCTCCAAACTAGAAGATCGTCTAGGGAAATTGTAAGTTTCAAATTAAAGTGTTTGCCATCCCCCACCCCCACCCCACGTGCCCCAATATAATAATGTTGTGAAGCCAGCACTGCATAAACTTGAATCTGGAGCCTCCTTAGTTGATCTGCCCCAAGTCCTGGTTCATCCCTCCCTTGTTCATCAACCTCTCTGTGCTGAGTTTTGTCTGCAGTACTGGCCCCTGGTGTCACATGTAACTCTTCATCCTACTTTTGGCCGTTGTCTCAGAGCAAGTATTCTTAGTCCACTCAACTCTGGTGGGCTCACACCCTGGGAATAGAAGTGGCCTTCCCTGGTTCAAGTAAAAAGCCAACTTCTAAGACTTTGTTTGAATAAAATATCCTGGATAATCCTTTTTTTTCTTGTGTATGTTATGTTTAAACTTTTGGCATCTGTTACTATTTAGACAACAAAATCAATAAAGACACATTCAACACAAATTAACAGAAATCTTGCTAACATTCAGTCATAATCTAGTTCAGCAGCTTGTTTTGTTTTTCATAGATGCTTTTTCTTGGCTGTGATTTCATTTTGCATATTTATGATATTTTCTGTTAGAAAAAATGTTTCTAGTTTATAAAATGGGATTAAACAGATACATTATACTTGGTGTTCTACAAAAGCAGGAATTTCCATTTTGCAAGTTTAAGAAGCTCTGTGAACTTTGTAGGGAGATTTTGCTTTAGATGCTATATAAAATAAGTTTTGGAGGTAGCAAAATAATTTTTTGAAAGTAATGGTTAAAAAAAAAAACTGTGAAGCCAGGCAGTGGTGGTGCACATCTTTAATCCCCACACTCAGCAGACAGAGCCAGGCCCATCTCTGTAAGTTCCAGACTAACCAGGGCTACATACACATACACAAGGAAACCTTGTTTTAAAAAGGGAAGGGGCAAGGGAAGAACTGTGCCTCAGTTGGTAAACTGCTTGCCACAGAAGCCCGAAGACCTGACTTTTTATCTCCAATACCCATGTAAAAAAGCCAGGCATGCATCTGTAGTTGGGGTCCCTGCTGCTTTGTCAGCCTCAGCACATTTGTGAGTTCCACATTCAATTCAGTTCCTATCTTAACACACAGCCTTTGATCTCTTCATGTACTATGCACCCACACACATGCCATAAAAGAAAAAAAAAACACTGCACACAGAGACACATGCATATATAAAATAATAGGAGTAATAAACATAGCTGAGCAGTTGTGGCATACACCTTTATTCCCATCCGTTGGGAGGCAGAGGCAGGTGGAGCTCTGAGTTTGAGGCCAGCCTGGTCTAGAGTTAGTTCCAGTACAGCCAGAGCCACACATAGACCCTGTCTAAAATAATAATAATAGTAATAATAATTTAAAAGAACTGGGCCTGGTGGTACATGCTTGTAATGCTAACACTGCAGAGGCTCCCTGGGCTACCTAGTGCATCCAAGGAATCCGAGGCTTGCCTGGAGTCCATAACAAGACTGTGACTCCATAAAAAAAGAACCAAAAATAGTGACGAGGAATGAACACCACGTTAGGGAAGTATTGGAAATCACTACTGCTAATTTTACAAATCTTACCTGTGAAAGGATGTTAGTTACTTCAGCATGAATAGTTAGTGATGATATAGGAGAATTTCACAACTGATCATTCAGTAAAAGGCTCAGTTTTCCTAGCTTGTTTACAGTTATCTCAGGAAATTTCAAAACATGGCCTTATCCATGCTGTCTGCACAGCAGAGGCAGGACTTGATAAAGCATGATGACCTTGAATTAAATTCCTGTCTTCCCAGGCAGCCTGCCATGTATGTAAAGAGTGAGCTCTCCAGGCTTGTTCTCTAATAATAGATCTAGGAAGCCTGAACAGGGGCAGAACATTTGGAGGACATCACGCTCTGACCAAACCTCCAAGGAAGGGCTTGCCCTTCTGTGATGAATGTATTCAGGGAAATGCTCACACAAAGAAGAAAGCATCTTGTTTACTCTGACTCATTTTGTGATGAAAACTAAGTTTCTTCAGAAATGTACTGCTGTTGTATATGAGGAGGTGGTGACTGTTGAAGTAAAAAAGTGCTACTTTTTTACATCCTGTTTTCCTTGTAACCGAAAGCACCCAAACCTAGAAGGCAGCTTACAGTTAGATGTGCACACTGTGATTTAAGAAGTAATTATTTGAAGTTTGGTTAGGAATAGAAAGTTCAGGAACTAACTATTTCCTTTAATGTAACATGAATTCTAATTGGTATTAATTTTATCCCAGAGTCAGATATAGGGGTTAATGTTGAAAGATCAGAGAAGCAGAGCAACCAGTCACTAGAGAGTTCTTACCTCTACCAATGCTCAGACCAAGGGGCAATTCTGTCTCTTTATCCTCAGACTGCATCTGAATCCTGTCTCCTCCTGTCTTATATTCTTCTCTCCTCCCAACCACATCACTCCTGCCTCCACCTCCCTAGTGCTGGGATTAAAGACGTTGGATGCCAAGTACTAGGATCATCTTTGTCCGAGTTGTTTTTCTTTAGACAGATTCACTCTTGTGTGGCCCAGGGTGGCCTTGAACTGACAAGAGATCTGTCTGCCTTTGTCTCCTGAGTGCTGTGATTAAAGGTGTGTGCCACACTACCTGGCTTCTGTGGCTAACTAGTATCTTAGCTCTGCACTCTGATCTTAAGGCAAGCTTTATATGTTAGATCACAAACAAAACATTACTACACTTTAGTGTTGCCAGAAAAATTTTTAGGGTATCTGTATTTTGCATTTTTTGTTTTCATTGAGAGTCATCCATAATCTATATAAAGAAAAGCATCAATTAAGGTAGGACATAAATCAATTACCTATTTGTGTTGTCCATTAATTTTTTGTGCATAGTTCATAGAATGTAGTTATGTAAACCTACACGGTATAGTCCAGTCACCTCACCATGGCCTGGTGCTGTGGTTGAATCCCAGTGCACAGTACATGTGACCTACGGATACAGTAAAAGGTGAGGTAAACATGAGGTGCTAAAAAAAAAAACTCCTGCCCTCATAACACAGCATCTGGCTTTACAGGGAGCTTTTCCTCCCTGTATGAGAAGTACATTGTAAAATAACAGCAAAAAACAGCAACATTTATTATTATCAAGTCCTTTGTACTATAATTATATATACTATACTTATATAAAATGTTATCGCTTACATATACTTCTAAGTTTGTTTATACATACCAGCATCACCACAAACATAAATAATGTGCTGCACAATTACCTTAATTATGTGTCATTAAGCAATAGGAACTTTTCAGCTGTTATAATCTTATGGGATCGTCATATGAGGACTGTCACTGACTAAGAATCATTGTGGCATGTGAGTTCTACATGATGAGATGTTCCTCTCAAAGTTTTGCTGTATGTCATCTCAATAAGGAACAGAAACTTACTTCCTCATTAATTTCTTTGTTCTCAGTTTGCTAACAAGGAAGAAATTGGCATTGCCAATTAAAAGAATAAAACCTGTTTTATACTTGGAAAATTGCTGTTGAGGGATTCACGGCATATATAAAATAGTTTTGTTTAGTCAAAATAGATAACTATAATTTATATCTATAAAACAATATATGCTCCGGGCAGTGGTGGTGCACACCTTGAGTACCAGCACTCGGGAGGCAAAGGCAGGCGGGTCTCTGAGTTTGAAGGCCACCCTGGTCTACAGAGCAAACAAGTGCCAGGACGGACTCCAAAGCTATACAGAGGAACCCTTTCTCGTAAAACCAAAAACCAAACAAAACAAACACACTCAGCCAAGTATAGTATTAAAATACATCTGTAACCTCCCTCCCTACTCAGTAGGCTAAGTGAGGAAGATTATAAATTCCAATTAGGCTGGGTAACGTAGTAAGACCCTTGTCTCAAAATGTGCTTGCAAATACATTCTTGTGCCATTTGATAGAAATTAGTGGAGCCTTTACTATATTGAGAACATTACAAAATTTCAGTTATAAGCAGAAAACACATACCCGTCAGCAGTGACTCCTCACACCTCCAGTCCCATAGTCATAAGCAGTGTGTGACCTGCTTTCTGTCTGTATAGATTTGCCTGTTATGGGCTGTTCATATGAGTTGTGGAATGTGTTATGTGGTTACTGCAAGCAGTGTTTAAGCAACAATATTAGTTATTGTGCCTTACACAGTATTAAAAGCCTTCAAAGAAAAATGTTAGGAATGAGATTCTGTCCAAAGGAATATTTTTGTAAAAAAAAAAAAAATCTATTCCTAGCAACTTGTGACTTTCTAGAACCTTGAGCAAAAGCAATCAGGTTGTCTAATTTTCCGTTTGAAAGAAGCTGCCACTTGCAAAGAAAGCTACTGGTATTGATTCATCACTGTGCTCCCTCAGCAGTTCCTCAGGTGCTTTATATAGGCCACATTCATTATTGTGAATTCCAAAGTTCTGATCAGATTTGAAGTGATACATGATTCTTCTTTTAAGATTCCCTCATTTTATGGAAAAACATGTCAAAGCATAGCCATTTACTCTTAGTATATAAAGACTTGAATTTTAGACCGAAGTAATGAATCCACAAGTACATATTAGTTCTAAGCTTTGAATCCTTAAGTATGGAAGAAATTATTTTCATTTGTGAAAAGAGAGAGTTCAGGGACCTCATTCTGCCAAGTGCCTTCTCTGGCCTTACTCTCTTGTCAGCAGTCATCATTTAAGTATAATCTTTTTCATAAAATTGTTTCTCTTTTTAATAAAACGCTTAGATTCCCCATTCTAGAAGTGTGTTTCAAAGCACTTTTGGAAGACTATTTACTGTCTACCTAAAAGAAAAGTTATAATTAATAGTGAACATTAGATAGAAATATTCCGTTTAGTACTTGCTTAAAATCTTTTTCAGTGATACAAACAGATCAGCAGGCAACAGAAAGAGAAAGACGCTGGGCTTGACTTGGTCTTTTAAACCTCAAAACCCTCCCCAGTGACACTTCCTCCAACAAAGCCACACCAACTCCAACAAGGTCACACCTCCTAATCTTTTTCAAGTAGTGCCACTCCTTGATTACAAGATCAGTTGAGGGCCATTCTTATTTAAACCACCACAACTCAATGGTTCATCATTAAGAGTTTCTGATGGTCAAGCCCAGAGGTTTACTGGTGCTTGCCTTTAATCCCAGCCTTCTGGAGGCAGATCTCTGAGTTCAAGGCCAGCCTGGTCTACTGAGTAAGTTCCAGAATAGCTAGCATGGCATAGTAAAAAAAACCCTGTCTCAATTTAAAAAAAAAAAAAGTTTCTGGTCTTCAGATTTTCCTACAGTTGAGAAATAGAAGCCATCTGTGGTCAATTTCTGTATCATTTTTATGTGTTTCCATCCAGACAGTGCCCCAATAAAGTTGCTTCACCGGTGAGTTTTTGAGTTCACAATGGTCATTGTTGCAAAAGCAATGTACAATTAGTAGAAACTATACTTGAAATTTTGAATTTTCAGCATGTTGGACAACAATTGTAGTAGGCCAAAACTCCAACCATTCAAATGAGCCTGTAACTGTGGCTAAGCTATTATGTTCTGGAAGGTAGTATTATTCAGAATATTATTAAATTATCAGAAATTGAGCATTTGTAGTATTCTACTCTAAAATACTTAATTTAGATTCTAAAGTTTAGAACCTTTTTCAAAAAATTTCCCCCTTTCCAAAACAGGGTTTCCCTGTGTAGCAATAACAGCCCCGGCTGTCCTGAAATACGCTTTGTAGACTAGGCTGGCCTTGAACTCAGAGACCCACCTGCTTCTGCCTCTGAAGTGCTGGGATTAAAGGCATGCACCACTATGCCTGGCCCTTTTTCCAATTGTTAAAGTAATGCATATAACACCTATATAAAAAGTCTTGGTATAATTAAAAGTGAAAAGAGATCCCTCTAAATATCATTTCAACCCTAGCCTTGTCTGTGTTCATCACTGAACTGCTAACAATTGGATATATATCAAATCTTATTTATTTTTGAGACAGGGTCTCACAAAACCCTGGATAGCCTCAAATTTACTATATAACCAAAGATGACCATGAATTTATGGTTCTTGTGCCTCCGCTGGGACTTCATGCATGTGCCACCATGCCCAGTGATGCTTGGGATTAAACCCAGGCTTGTGCACATGCCAGACTCTACCAACTGAGCTACATCCTCAGTCCATGGCCCTTTCTTTTGGTAGAGCTTGTTAGTCGAGCTACAAATATTATAACTTGCTTTTTTTACTTTATATTAATTTTTAATTTTTAATTCAGAGTATTGGGACAAAGCTCCCAGACAGCCATGCAAATGAGCAGCAGCCAATCTGTAATTAGTTAATTGTATAATTCATAATACAGATTTTTTTCTAGTTTCTTTAACCATTTGTCTTAATTAGATTTCTATTGTTTGGATAAAACAACCATGAGGAAAGGGGTTTTTTGACTTACTCTTCCATCACTGTCCATCATTGAGGGATGTCAGAGCAGGAATTCAAGGAAGGAACCTAGAGGCAGAAACTGAAGCAGAGACTACTGAGGATGCTGCTTGCTGGCTTTCTTCCCATAGCTTTCTCTGCCTATTTTCTTACACAGCACAGAACTACCAGCCCAGGTGTGACATCATTCATAATGAGCTGGACCCTCCCACATCAGTCATTAGTCAAAAATTGCCCTGCAGACTAGTTTTATGGAAGCATTTTCTCAGTTGAGAGTCCCTCTTTCCAGATGACTCTAGTCTAGCTTGTATCAAGTTGACAAAAAATTAAACACACCATTCCTCTCCTGATACTTGTTATATCAAGTTTTTTGGGGCATTAATGTCCTTTTGTATATGTATAAGTATTTCTATGGAGTGGATTTCTCTTGAGTAGAATAGTTAACTACCTAGATTGATTCATAAATGTGCTATCTTCCTCATCCTTTTCCTAACAAAATATTGACAGTCTTAGGCAAAAAAAGGATAAATTATAATGAGTATTTTCCTGTTTACTAGTGAGATTATTCATGTTGGTTGACTACAAATTGTTTCTGTGGTTGCTTACACATCTTTGGGGATTCTTTTTTTTTTAATGGAACTTTTATTTATTAGTATACCTGGCTGTCCTGAGCTTTTGTTTGCTTGAACTGTAAGGATAGATATATTTGGGTAAATGTTTTGTAGATCTCTTGAGTTTGAGGCCAGCCAGGGCTACACATAGAAAATCTAACTTGAAAAAGAAGGGGGATGGGGTGGGAGTGTTCTTTGCTTTTTGGAGGTGGTGGAGTTATGATGATGATGATGTTGATGTTGTTAGATTAGCATGTAAAATAATGTTTCATCTGGTATCTTCATATGTGCTTCTCACTCATTACCTTCCTCACTGCGCTCCCCTCTGTCTCCTACCCACCCCTAGCTGGGCACATTCTTTCCCTCCTTTTTGCTTTCTTAAGAGGGTTTTGCTGTGTTACAATTATGGTTTTATATTCACCACCATCTGCCTCAACCTCCCAAATGCTGGTATTACTGGCACTCACCACTATACTTAGTTTAATAATTTATCCACTGTTAATAATTGGTTTTAAACGCTACCTTTGTCAAACAGCAACTATTTGTATATATTAAAAAAATCCTGTGTTTCAGGAAATTTTTTCTATATCCTGTATTGTCGTGATTAACTTTTCAGTGTTGGGAACCCAGCACAGGACCTGGTACATGATCTGGGGTTCTACAACTCTTCTACCTCCTCAGCTATAGTGAATGTTTGCAGCATAAACAAATGTAACACACCTTTACACAGTTAAAGTCATATTCTGCAGCATGAACAATGTAACACATGTTTACATAGTTAAAATAATATTCCACAATATTACATGCCCCGCAGACATTAAATAGTAGTTAAAAATTAAGGACAAATTATCAGTCATCTAACCCAGAAGTCCGATAGGTTTATAACACTTGGAATTACTAGCTAGGTATTTGTTTAATGCATTATTAGCTCATTTACCTCTTCCTAAGTGTAAGCTTCTCTAGCCTACCCTGTTAACCCCTTCACAGTCACTCCCTGTAGTTTCATACCACACTGCTGATAGACATCTCCTTTCCCTCCACGGCCTTAGACTCCTCATTTTCTCTTCCCTGCCCAGTCCAAACTTGGTAGCTGAGAAAATCTTATTTGTGCCTGTCTTAGACCCATTTCATATTCTAACTACCTCCTCTAGGAAGTTTGTCTTAACGGCGCCTGTAGGAGGGTCGTTCTTACCCTGCCTGTTCCTATGTACTTCATACTACTTATTCCTAGATTCAAACTTCAGGCCAAATTGGGGTAGTAAACAAGCCATAAATGTTAACAAGGAATAAAGTATCCCCACTTTCAGAGAACTCACTAGAGTATGAAGGAAAAAGTTTAGACTAGAAGAAAAATAGATAGGAACTAAATATGCATGTCTATATGTGGTGCTTTATGTTTTGGTTTTGTTGTTGGTTTGGTTTGGTTTGGTTTTTCTGCGGGGGACGACAGTTTCTCACTGTGTAACTTTCGCTAGCCTGGAACTCACTCTAATGACCATACTGGCTTTGAACTCATAGAGACCCATCTGCCTCTGCCTCCCAAGTGCTGGGGATAAAGGCATGTGCCACCATGATCTGTCAGAGGTCATAAGAGTTGTAACAGATGACAACTAGTTTAGATATCAACCCAACAGAGGAATGGTTATCTGATGGAGGTTGTTAATCCTGTCCAGATAAGTCTGCAGGACCATTGACTGAAACTGTTGCTCACTTTTGCTAAGGCACTTGGTGTCACCCCAACGTCTGCACCATAATGTGTAATCTCATATGATGTGTATATGTAATCTCATGATTGCATCTCAGTCTAATGGGTCCATATGTCTGTGGAAAAAGACTTCATTTAGCTATACAGCCTTGATATATAGAATATATACTGGGACATACTTCATAATTGGATCTATTTGTCCTACAAGGACTATGAAAACTTAAAAACCTGCCTTGTTCCTTTGCTTATTGGGTGACTTTCCCCCAATATGTGTGACCCCAATGAGAAAATTTGGTCAGTCAAAAACCTTGGTTCCCACAGTCAAATCTCTGCTTCATTCCCTGAGATAAAATTTATACGCCAGCTGGGCAGTGGTGGTGCACACCTTTAATCCCAGCACTCGGGAGGCAGAGGCAGGCAAATCTCTGTGAGTTCGAGGCCAGCCTGGACTAAAAGAGCTAGTTCCAGGACAGGCTCCAAAGCTACAGAAAATCCCTTTCTTTAAAAAAAAAAAATGCCAAGTCTTTCAAATAGATCGCATTTGGGACCTTCAAAGATATGAGTATGGCATGTCCAAGCTTGTTTGATTCTTAGTCTTTCCTGATAAGGAGATTAGGTATCCCAAATTCTCCCACAGCCGATTTGGGAAAGTGCTAACCTCAGTTGACCCCCAGCTCTAACCCTAAAAAAGCTATTAATATTAAACTCCCTACACCTACTCTTACCTTGACTTACCAATACAGGATTTTATTATAGAAATGTATATCGCACGTGAACTCCCCTTCTCCCTTCCTAGAATTTAAAGTCTCCTAAATCACCTTTTTTGCCTCTTAGTGCTGCCCAGGCATCTCTTTAGCCACGCCTCCCTGGAGCCATAAAGAAGCTGTCACTTGGGACAGCTCTTACCTGTTTTATGACCTTGAGAAATTCTGGTTCTGTCACTTCGTGATCACCAGAGAATTGCCTTTGTTTGTGTGTGTATATAAACTGGAAACTTTGCAGCGTGACAGAACAATAAACTGACATGAAGAAGTACAGAATGGGAGAGTTTGTTCATTCACCTTCAGATAGCCAGTGGAAAAAGTCCTTTTCACTTCTTGTAGATTCTAATCTGAACCCTGAGAGGGCTTTGAGGTTGGCTCTCCAATAGCACTTGTTAATGACCTGCTATGTGTGTGCTATTTTAATCACTAATAGCACTTTTGTGTCAATTTTTGCTACCAGCCTGATCCAAATTTAGATTTCACCCATTTAAATTTTATTTATTATGTGCTGAACCTTAAATATTGTGCTGGACTTAACGTTGAATATTTGTCTAGACACAGGAATGCCTTCCAGATTAGATGTGTGAGAGCTGACTAGGCTACTCTAAGTAGAGTTTCATCATTGTAAGGGAAAATAGCAAGAAATTGGGTTTCTACTCTGCCTGTCCTGTAGAGTTGGACTATAAATGAATGGATGTTCAAAAGTTTTTTTTTTCTCTCCTTAGTACTGGATGAATGAATACACATCATCTATTGGAATTGGAGTTTTTCATTCTGGAATTGAAGTGTATGGCAGAGGTATGTGTGCACATAGTTTAAATATGCTTTCTGGGGTTTCTTCCAATTAAAAAAAAATACAGAATCAGTTGGATGTTGTTGGCACACGCCTTTAATCCCAGCACTTGGCAGGCAGAAGCAGGCGGATCTCTGTGAGTTTGCCGTCAGCTTGGTCTCCAAAGTTCCAGGACAGCTAGGACTGTTAAACAGAGAAACCCTATCTTGAAGAAAAAAAGTAAAGAAAAAAAAATACTGTTACATCTTTTTCTTTGTCCCCTTTCTTTGAAGTGACTTACATATGTTATTGCAAAAACTAGAATAAAACACATTTGTTTATACTGTGCTTTTAAAAAATGTCTGTGGTAGAATACAAGAGAGTACATTCATTATTTTTTTTTTCCTAATTATTGTGTCTTTTAAAACATGTTCTTAGCCAGGCTTGGTGGCCAACACCTTTTCCCCCAGTACTCAGGAGACAGAGGCAGGCAGATTTCTCTGAGTTCAAAGCCAGCCTGGTCTACAGAGTTCTAAGACAGCCAGAGCTACAAGTGAGACCTGTCTCAAAACCAAAGCCTGACCAGGCAGTGGTGGCAAACACCTTTAATCCCAGCACTCAAAAGGCAGAGGCAGGTGGATCTTTGTGAGTTCGAGGCCAACCTGGTTTACAGCTATACAGAGGATCCCTGTCTTGAAGAAGAAAAAAAACCAACGCCTTCTTTCTGAAGTTGTTAAATCATGATGATTGTTTTTCTCTAACATGTATAAGAGTTCCTAAGAAACTTTGGCACTTTGAACTGCATAACAAAAATAATCATTTTGGTTAGTGGTAGAAAGTGTCAAATTTGAAATACCAATTCCTTAGGGAATTTCAGTAAACATTGGATTTTGTAGGTCTGTGAGTATCAGTAGTCTTATGTAAGCACTCTTGCCTTTAGTAACATCTACCATTTTGCTTAGTTATTGTGATATACCACTATGAATTAATTATAAGCTTGCCTTTTATCGAAGTTCCTATATTTGCATAAGATAGGCAGTCTTTGTAACTTCCTAGAGTACATTATCTAATTCACCCAGGATAAACTATGTACCTTCTTGTTCACTAATTTTAAGTAAACTCCATTTACTTAAATATTTCAATATGATGTTTCTGCTGTCTTTGTATCTGGGTAGAGAAGTGCTGATAATTAAATCCGTAGCCTCATACTTGCTAAGCAGGTGCTGTACCTCTGGACTATGTTCCTAACCCCTACCTTTTTTTTTATGATGGTTGCTTCTAGCTGCAGTTTAACATATTCAATCTTGGCTATAAAGACTTGTCATTTAAGCTTTACTTTTACTTGAAATGAGTGCACTTCCTAACCCCCAAGAAACAATGAGGGGCTTCAGCTGAAATCTTCAGTAATTAGAGTATTGCAGGTGGGTGGGATTATAGCCTGTGGGTTTCCTATCTGACCTTTGGCCTAAGTTGTATTACTTTTTTTTTAGTTAAATTTGAATAGTGTGTTATGGTTTCCTTAGTGCTATGAACTTTGAGACCATATGATCATGCTGTAAAGTAAGAGAATGTGGCATTTTTTTTTATAAAAAGAAATTAAGGCTCTAACTTGTCACCATTAACTAATAACTAACAGAACTGAATTTGAGCCCAGATAGTCTTATATGCTAGTCCAGTGCTCTATTAACCTGCACAATTTTTTGCTCCCCTTCATAAAATAATTTAAAAACAAAAACATGATTCAAAACATGTTCATGGAAATTCAGAGAAATTGTAATTGTTTCTTGTACAAAAAAAAATAAAAACTAAAAGTACCTTTGTCTTCCCTTACTCTACTTAAGATTAAAATCCATGTGGGGCTGGAGAGATGGCTCAGCATTTAAGAGCACTTCCAGAAGTCCTGAGTTCAATTCCCAGCAACCACATGGTGGCTCACAACCACCTACAGTAGGACATGATGCCCTTTTTGGCATGCAGGTATACATGCAGAGCACTCATACATAACATATAAACAAATAAAAAAAAATTTAAATCCAAGTAGGAAGCCAGGTGGTGGTGGCAGCACATGCCTTTAATCCCAGCAGTCAGAAGGCAGAGGCAGGTAGATTTCTGAGTTCAAAGCCAGCCTGGTCTACAGAGCAAGTTCCAGGACATCCAGGGTTACACAGAGAAACCCTGTCCCCAAAAAATACAAAAACAATAAACAATGATTTTTACGAAATCCAATCTGATTATATACAATATTTTAATAAAAAAATTATATAGAACTATTTATTGAATCTTTTGGGGTTGTTTGTTTGTTGCTTGGTTTTGGATTTTCAAGACAGGGTTTCTCCGTAGTTTTTGGTGCCTGTCCTGGAACTAGCTCTTGTAGACCATTTATTGTAGCTATTTATTGAATCTTAAAAAGGAACAGGGCATGGTGATATATGGTTGTATCCCAGTACTTAGGAAGCTAAAGTAAGAGGATTGTGGGTTTGAGGCGAGAATGAGACCCTACCTCAAGACCAGATAGACAAACAAAATTTAGGACAGGCATAGAAGTGGACCACTATAATCTCACCAATTAGGGAGCAGAGACTGGAAAATTATGAGTTAAAAAGTTAACCTGGGCTGCATAGTTAATCAGGTCAGTTTAGGGTAACCAAATTGTTTCTTTAAAAAAAAATAGTTTATGTTTCTACAGAATCTGTCTGAAGAGATACCCTTGGAGCTCAGTGGTTAAGAGTACTTGTTGCTGTTCAGCTCTGTTGGCTGTGGATGGAAGGAGACTAGAGTTAATAACTGTGACTCTAGCTCCAGGGGATCCACTCTCTTCTTCTGACCTCTCCGGGAACCAGCACTACTTGGTAGCATATACACCTAGATACACACACGCACACACACACGCACACACACACATCCAAATAAAATTTAAATGAGAAAAACTAAACCTCATCTACCTCGTTCTTTGCTGTGCTTTGTCTCAAAACTTAAGACTGTGTATTTAACAAATACATTCATTTATTTAAATATTTTGAGTCAGGCTTGCTATATAGCATGGCTGATCTGGAACTCACAGTTTAGACCAAGCTGTCCTCAAGCTTATAATGATCCTCCTGCCTCCACCTCTCTAGCACTGAGATTATAGGCATGTACCACCATGCCTAGTTATTTAGTAAATCTTAAGTGATAGGACTAACTTACTTAAACATTTATTTGGAATTGCTTGTATCTACTAAGACTTTACCCCCCCCAAAAAAAAAATAGACTTTACCACTTAATATGAGATGCTGGAATTGAAGCCAGAAGTTCTGGTTCTTTCCTGTCCTGAAGTTATCTGCATTTTTGTTGTAGATGAGAGCATATAGCTGGAAATACATGTCTTAGGAGAACGTAGAAATAGTGCCCTCCTAACTACAAGACTTGCTGTGAAGAATATGAAGATGGTTGTGTATTTAATGTTGGTGTTTTACTGTGCTTCAGCTTTGATTTTTTTTCTCAGACAGGGTCTCTATATATAGTTCAGACCTGCCTGGAATTCACTGGGAATATCCCAGTCTAGCCTAAAACTCATGATCCATCTGCCTCCTTTGTGCTAAGATTACAGACATATATACTCCTATGTGTGGTGCAGTGGTGTTTTCACACTTAATCCAGTGTAAATGAAGAATCTTCAGGTATGAGTGGATGCATGCAGATGATGACAAAGTACACCGAAACAGGACAGCTCTCCTCAGGAACCGTGAAGACTCATTCTCACTAGACAGTTTCTCCAGTGACATGCAAGCCTGAAACATGGCCAAGTCCTGCCTGAACTGCTGGCCTCATGGTGTGATGGTGCCACAGAGGCTGAAGAGACTGAGCACTTTTGAAAACTGGTCGCTCTCCTGCTGGAGTACATGTAGAGCAGTCTACAGAACAGTCACAGACATTTTGGAGTGTCTGTAACTGTTACCATTTCAGAGCTTTTAAAGACAGGTATTCTCACTGCCCAGAAGTAGTGGCAAACTCCTTTAATCCCAGCACTCGGAAGGCAGAGAGGGATCTCTGTAAGTTCAAGGCCAGCCTGGTCTACAAGAGCTAGTTCCAGGATAGTCTTCTCTACAGCTACAGAGAAACCATGTCTCAAAAATAAAAAATAAAAAGACAGGTATTCTGTACTGGTAATACCCAAACAGGACCTTGCAAAGGGCACTTTGGAAAAATACTCAGATAACATTATCTTTGTGGTGTTTTAAAGCTGATTCAGCATTCTGATTACATTTTATTACATACTAAAAATTTTTACTTTTATCTTTTCAGAATTTGCTTATGGTGGCCATCCTTACCCTTTTTCTGGAATATTTGAAATTTCCCCAGGAAATGCTTCTGAACTAGGAGAAACATTTAAATTTAAGTAAGTAGGGAGAGTAATTTCTATCACACTGTTGTGGGTGTCAGAGCTTGTTTTGTGGGCATAAAGAATTTTTAGATAAAAAAAATCTAAAATTTTAAAATTAAGTTGTTATATAAGGATGGAAAATCAGTGTGTGAAATAACTTGTTTATGCTTTTTGTTCAAGGCCTCTGTAACTTGCACAGCTTCTAACTCAGCACTGATGCCCCTCAGTCTCCATTTGTGCTTGATAAAATGATTTTCTAATAATTTGTAGCTGCCTTTTACAACCAGCTTATATCTAAAATTTTACCTTTTATTGAGTAATATCTGTTAGATTTTCCAGGAAATATATTGAAGTGTTTTTATTTGATGTTTTGAATAATATAGTTTAAAATTTTAGTCAAGTTTCATGGCTTGTTTCAATGCAACACAAGGGTGGTTAATACCAAGAATTTTTTCTTTAGTGAAAATATGGCCAGCTCTTTGCTATGAGTATTTAGCAAGGTTATTTTTACCTTAAATCTGGTTCTCCAATAACAAACATGTTTCATAAAGCAAAATTGAAACTAAAATCATTGAAATTACTCAGTATCTCATTTACCTTAGTCTGAATATATTAGCCCTGATTTATTTATTGTAAAATACCTGGAAACAAGCAAGTATTTAATAATGCTTATTATAAATAACCTGATTGAAACTGCTTTGTTTATTTTGATTTCTTTTGTTCTTTAAGAGAAGCTGTTGTTTTAGGGAGTACGGACTTTCTAGAAGATGATATAGAAAAGATTGTAGAAGAACTGGGGAAAGAGTATAAAGGCAATGCCTACCATTTGATGCACAAAAACTGCAATCACTTTTCTTCAGCTTTATCAGAGGTAAATTCAATTTCATCCTAAAGTTCTGCAGATAACACTTTCCTGGTGTACTTTCTGTGGCACTATATTCAACCTTGGTGTTTTTTTCCCTGATTCTTCCTGTCCTGGAACTTGCTCTTGTAGACCAGGCTGACCTCAAACTCCCAGAGATCCACCTGCCTCTGTCTCCTGAGTGCTGGGATTAAAGATGTGCACCACCACTGCCCAGCAGAGTCAGCAAAGTTTTAAGTAGTGATTCTGCTTATTCTTTTGTAGTGGATAGAATGACTACAGATAATTGCCTCTTACTCACTTGGTTTGTATCCTTATATTAGCATTTTATAACTGTGACAAATACATAGAAAAAGACATATTTTCCAATCATAGTGGATTACCATTGGTTGGAGCCTGTGCACAGTGTGTCTTGGTGGGAACTACACAGAAGAGCCAAGCAGCTTACCATCTGTCACCAAGAGAGAAACAGGGGAAGGAGCTAGTACCTGGTATTCTTTCAGGGGCATTCCTATTACTCCAGCCACACTTCCTGTCACTAAACTACCCCTTCAGAGTTCTGTACTTTTCCATTGTGCCCTGAGCTAGCAACCACACTTAGTACATGTTCCCTGGGCATTAATGCCTTCAGTTACGTTCTTGGTTTTAGACTTCCTTCTGTGGGATATATTTGCATTTTCACAAATCAGAGCCTTAGATGGGTAGGGTCTTGTCCTCAGGGCACCTTTTCCATTGCTCCAGTGCCAAATAGGTTTATCTTTAATACTTATAGCCTCTCTACAACAAGGGCCTCAACTGCAACTTTAAATGTGCCCAGGCTCTTTCCTGGATGTACTGTGCGTTTCTAATGTCTTTGCTTCACTTTTGGTCTCTCTTACCTAGATCTAGATGACAGCAAAAATTGGTGGCCACACCATAGCCAAAAGCTATCCTGCCCTGAAATTCTTCCATCAGACTAACTAGTCCATTACTCCTCCTGTATTTGACTTCACTCAAGTTCTCATGACATGGGTAAAATGCAACCAAATCCTTTGCCAGAATAACATGTGGATGACTTCTAGCTCAGTTATTGATAAAGTCAGTGGTTCCCTCTGCAACCTCCTCCTAAGCTGGGACTCCACTGTCCCCTTTTCTCTCAACATTCTTATTTTCCCAGCTCTCACAGGAATGCCCCATTAAGATTTGCTTACAGTGTTTGGGGGAGGGGGGGTTCTAAAGTTCCAAAGTCTTTAATATTCCTCCCATAAACCAATTCCAGTGGCCCAAAGAGCCACAGGTTCAGGTCTATCAGAGCAACAGCCCCACTTCCTGGTCCTGCTTTTTTATCCATTACTTGTCTGGTTGCTGTGACAGGATTCCTGACAAAGGCAACTTTAAGGACCAACAAGATGGCTCAGCGGGTAAAGGGGCTTGCTGCAAAGTCTGGCTACTTGAGTTTGATCCCCAGGATTCACACGGTAGAAGGAGGGAACTGACTCCAAAAAGTTACCACTAACCACACACATCATGGCATATATGTACTTATATACATATATACAACAAACACAATTTTTTTATTTACAGAATAAAAGAAGGGGAATTGGAAAGATGACAGTTAAGAGCACTGATTGCTCTTGTAGAAAACTCAGGTTCAGTTCCTAACACCCACATGGCAGCTCACAACTGTCTGTAACTCCAGTTCTAAGGGATCTAACACCCTCACATAGACATACGTTCAAGCAAAACACCAATGTGCATGAAGTAACAAAAAAATTAGAGGGGGGAGAGTTGGAGAAGAAGACTTCAAATAAATAAATAAAACAAGGGAGAGTATATTGTGGCTTATAGTTAAAGGAAAGTCCATCATTGCAGCAGGAGCCGTGCCTTCCCTACATCTACAGAGTCAGGAAGCAGTGTGATAAATCTGGTGCTGAGTTTCCTCCTTTTTGTGCAGTATCTGGGACTCCAGCCCATGAATGGTGCTGTCCTCATTTAGGGTATGTCTCCTCACCTCAATGATCTAACCTAGATAATCCCTCACAGACCTGCCTAGAGCCTTATCTATTTGGTGGTTGGTCCAGTTGACATTACCCTTCACACACTATAAACCAAGTACTAATTGATGAATAACCATAGTAAAAAAATTATGTTCCCATTTATACAAATGCATAGAAGACAAGTGTAACAGTTACCTCACTATTAATAGTCTATTTCATTAAAATAAAATTCTGGTTACAATGCTAAATAGCCTACTAACGGGCTTTGACTCAGAGTTTTCAAAACTTAGACCCAAGGTTTTTGAAGATCTCAATTCCCAGCACCCACATGGTAATTTACACTCCAGTTTTAGGGATCTGAAGCCCTCTTCTACACACATGGCATACAAATGTACATGCAGGTAAAACACTTGTACATAAAATGCTTTCTTTAAAATGGAAATTTAAAAAAAGTCAAACATCAACCCAAGAATTGCTAAACTTTTTATGAAAGAGTCAGCTAATGGATGTTTCAGGCTTGCGAACTACTCATGACCTTAGTTAGCTCTGCGTCTTCTCGTAACCAAGAGCCATAGGCGCATATCTATGAACACAGGTGGATGGATACTGCAGACTGTTTTAGGTTGATCAGTCCCCAACCCCAAGAGCTGTGTGAAGTCAGCTTCCCTGAAACACAAAGGTATGTGGAAGAGAACAGATTGCTGAATGGAATCAAAATTTGAGAAGGTGAATATGAAATGGGCAACAAGAGGCTGTCATGTTAACCTAATTTTTCTTAACTACTTCATATGTGGTTAATCTCTATGCAGATACTCCTAGGTCCATCTCATAAATATAAGACACAATGTTGCTAGTGCATTCAAGAGTAAACAGATGGGAACAGTATCAAGTAAGTTCATTGCTCAGCCTTCTCCCACATTTTACCCAAGTAAATATTATTTAAACATATTTAAGTACACATCTGCTTTGCTCTGTGCTCTTAGGCACTGTGATAGATGCTGAGTAATCAAAAGTGGTCAGAACACACCACTACCTGTCCATAAATGAAGTCACCTCATTTTCCTTTTAGCCAAGCTAGAAAACGGATTAAGGAATGAATGTTGCTGTATCCATAGGGGAAAGTGTTGCAGAGTTGCCAACTTTCTGACCACTCACTACCTCTTTGCTGTAAGAAACTTTGAAGCCTTATTCCAAAGTCATTAACCTAATGTTTGTAGATATTGTAAGATACTAGTTTCAGATCACATGATCATAATCTCTAGCATGACTAGAGGCAAACCATCGAAGTGGCAGTGGAACATGGATTCAGTTGAGCCCAGTTCTTACGAGAGTTTCAAAGTAGCTCAAGGATCCAAGACAGAAGCCAAGCGGAATTAGCTTGACTTCACAACTGTAAATAAGTAAATAAGTAAGTAAATAAATAAATATTACACAGCTGAAAGGAAGAGGTTGCAGAAGGGTCCTGGCTCCTGAGTTAAGGCGCTGCTTGTCGGCAGCCTGGAATAGTAGCGCCACAAGCTGGTCTTGCAATATATTTTCTCACCCTGTAGCTACCCACCCTTTAGCAGGACAGCCAGCATTATTCTCCCTAACACAGAGCTGTCTCCTCCTTAGATTCTTTGTGGGAAAGAGATTCCTCGCTGGATCAACCGACTGGCCTACTTCAGCTCCTGTATACCCTTTCTACAGAGTTGCCTCCCAAAGGAGTGGCTCACTCCTGCTGCACTGCAGTCTAGTGTCAGCCAAGAGCTCCAGGATGAACTGGA